>JAGSMR010000001.1:4952500-4987500 GCA_029286605.1 Sericinus montela
AATTTGTTACCTTCTAAAGATGTCCCATAGAAACTCCCTGCTAGGCATAGGCGATTGGAAGGCCATGTTGTTCTGTAAATATTCCAATCAGTAAATTTTAAAGGGAATACAGTATATTTTTTAAAGATAAATTTTAGTCTGCTCTGCTGACTAAAGGACATTGATCCTGCAAGCAACTGATGGAGAAAAATAAAATTGTACTAAAAAAGTCAAGCCGCGCATCATGTGTTATGCGGGGACCGGTATCCCCGCTCGTTAATTGACAACACCATTATTGCCCATTCTTACCACGAGCATAGAATGATTGCCCATAACTATTCCATGCTTGGTTGAGGCTATTCTGAATAGCAGTTGTAAATGTTAAAGGGAATTTCCGATTCGTGTTATTTACATTCCTAATTTGATTTCTAATTACTTAAAAAATGACTTACATTCAAGAAAAACACACATATATCTCTACAAGACACAGGTAATAAGAAATTAATAAAAGTTAATGTTTTCGTACGATAAACCAGTAATAAGTTATAGCTTTTAAGAAAATAAAATTTTATCAATGTCAAATTCTATGATATATTCTATTCATTAAAAAAAATTAAAACTTACATATAAAATGTGACGAAATACTGTTAGCTTTACAACAACACAACACAATACGAAGTGATTATATACTCTTTGACACAATAATCAATGATGACATAAAACACAAGAAATACGTAGTGATTACATTCTCTTTGGATTCTCTGAGTTTTAGTGTTGCTGAATACACGTGTTATTTGTCTCGTACACAACTTCTCATAATTGTTGAGATTCCTAATTATTACGTATTTTGTGATTTTCTGGTGGTGGTGTATTTCGTTAGCTGGTGCGGTAAATGTTTAATTGTCATCCTTTGGAATGGAGGAGGACGATCTCCCTGACAGGGGAGTCCCTCCTGACATAGAAATGATTTGTGAAAGTCAAATTGAAAGTACCCACAGAAATAAACTTAAACGTTCAGCAATTTCTAACCTCGAAAATGATGCAAAAAAAACAATCCTCCAAGCGACTCCAAACAGTCTGTTTTTATAGCTCCAGGTTTTGAGGATTTCAAATTAGTTTATTCAGAAAATGATGTGTGTTCATCGTACATGTGTCAAAAACTGAAGAAGAACCAGCTGCAGGTTTTTCTATGAAGGTCCTCAAGTTCGCTCAGTTTTTACATAAAAGGGCTGACAGATGGCGGTATTAAATCTGTTAGAAGAAATAGGATAGCAGTTGAATTCAAATCAGCAACACTAGCTATCACATTTGTAGATAATCCAATCCTGATAAATCATAGTTACTCAGCTACTATCCCTAAGTTCCAGGATACTTCTGGATAAGAAGTGGGGTAGTGCGTGATATCCCAACAGACTGGTGTCTAGAAGTATTACACTTCCTCAATTTGAGAGGTAGGAAATATCCTACCTCTCAAATTGCGGAAGTGTAATCAAAGCTCGCAGATTGAATGTTAAAATTAGGAAAGATGAGGGACATACGTGAACATTCTCTGGTCAGGTGCTTCCCGAAAGGATATTCTGTTATAACTCGGCCTTACCCGTGTATGTCTACCAACTTCCCACAATACAGTGTCGTAACTGCTGCCGTTTTGGGCATGTTAAAGCTCAATGTCGGTCCATGCCCGCTGCTATCTTAGGGGTTCCCACATATCTGACCCTGCTTCCCTCTTTCTTCTCGACAGGCTCAATGATCTCAATCTTTGTGTTCTGAATGACGGCTCTCCAACCCGCAGGATCTCCCCTATTCAAAACGTAAGTATCCCAGATCTTACTCTAGTGTCCCCTTCCCTAGTCGCTCTTCTTAACTGGTCAGTGCTTAAAAATTCCTATGGGAGTGATCATCTCCCCATCCTGATATTCCTACTTACACCTTGCCATCCTCCCCCTATCCCCAGGCCCCTTTTAAAATACAGGTCGTCCTCTGCTAATTGGGACAAATATTCACGTTCATTGGAAGAGAAATTTCATACCCTTCCCTCTGTTTATAACTCTAACACTATTGTTATATATAGTTTATTTGTATCGTCCATTAAGAGTACAGCAAGCGAAACCATTCCCCTAAAAAAAGGACCAATGGGAACTATAACCCCTCCCTCCATGGTGGAATTCAGAATGCTCTGTCAGTATCTTATCCCGTAAAAATGCTGAAAACAGGTATATAGACAATTTATCCATGGATAACTTTTTAAAATTCCGAAAAATCTCTGCCCATACTAGACGGTTACTTGCAAAAAAATCTCTGGGCTGGCAAAAACTTTGTGAGTACACTATCTCTCCGCTCCCCACTCTCTGTTATATGAAAAAAATTAAGTCCTTCAGAAATATCTACAACAATTCCAGTTTATCAAACAACTCAAACCACTGGCTGGATGATTTTGTGGAAAATTTAGCACCCCACTTCGTCCCCAACGCTGACTTTGCCCCAGTCCCTCTACCAACATATTTACCATATGACACAAGGAATGCCCTATTCTCTTATGCGGACTTGCATGCGCTCTTGACCATCTAAAAGATTCTACTCCCGGTATAAACGGCATTCCTTATTCGTTCATCATAAAATCATCAAAATTTACTAAACTTTTTTATCTCTCTATTATAAATTCTATCTTTTTATTGGGTAATATCCCTGAGTTATGGAAGACCCAAATAATATTACCCGTTTTAAAACCTGGGAAAGACTCAAACGGCCCCACTGCCTATCGGCCCATCGCCCTGTACTCGACCCTATGTAATATTATGGAACACCTAATTGAAAACAGGTTAGAATGGGTTCTAGAAAACCGCCAAAAGTCAATATGGGTTAAGACGTGGTATGGGCACTTTGGACTACCGAGATTCACTACCGAGATTCGCCTTGCATTTTCATCTAATGAAAATGTTATTGGGGTGTTCCTTGACATCTCCTCTGCATATGACAATGTCCAAATTCCTCTACTCAGGCAGAAGATGCTGAATCTGAGTATTCCAGCGAGGTTAATCAACATTATCTTTTTTATGTCTCGCTTTATCTCTATCCTCCTTCAAGGTTCGCTCACTCATTTTCGTAGTGTCTGGAAAGGGCTGCCACAGGGATCAGTTCTCAGCCCTCTCTTTTACAATGTTTATACATATGATATAAAGTCCTCAGTCACTGGTCTTGCCTCAAAATCTGTGTCCGTTGTGTTCTCTCGTAAGAGACACATCCCCCTATCTCTGTTTCCGTAAATAATGAAGTTATTGCCACCCAAGATAAAGTAAAATACTTGGGCGTTATTCTAGACTCACATTTGACGGACTTACCCCCCACGTAAACTATGTGGTTGCTAAATTTGAAAAAAGTATCAATATTCTACGAGCACTGTCCGGCGTTCGATGGGGATCTCACCCATATTGTCAGAAAATATTGTATAAAGCCATAATTCGAAGTTTCTTTGAATATGGAAGCTTCATTCCGGAACCATGTAACAAAATTGCCCTTACAAAACCAGATAGGATACAGTCAAAATGTCTGCTATTTATTACTGGTGCTATGAAGTCGTCTCCAATAAACGGTCTGCAGATCAAGTGTCTTGAACCCCCACTTTCCCTACGCAGGCAGTATCTCTGTGACAAGTTCTTTTTTAATTTTGCTCATCTTGCATCTCACCCTTTACATCCTAGGCTGCGTCTTTTATCCCATTCTGTAAACTCCTCTAATTATAGGGCCCACAAAGATCCTTCGCCTCTTATTAAAAGTTACAAGCTACTTCAATTTATTCCCCATCCAATCTTACAGTTTAACAAAAACCCTCTGTTCCTTTTTGATTTCCAATCACTTATGTACCAACCTAATATTATTTTGTATTTGGGTGTAAACAAAGACTCTCCTTGTCCAGATAAACTTTTTAATCACATTGTCTCTAAATTTTGGTACGACTGGCTTCTTATATATATACAGACTCCTCTAAGCAGGGCAACAATTCAAGGGTAGGCGCTGCAGTGTGGATCCCGAAGTACAGGATCTTATTGAGCTTTAAATTCCCATTGGAGTATACCATCTTTTCTGGCGAATCAATTGCTCTTATTATAATTACAATTGCTCTTATTTCACTAAAAATACGGGATTTTTTGTATATATGTCACTGCACAGGTATTGAGATAGCAATAGCCTGGATTCCCAGCCACTGTAGTATCAGAGGAAATGAGACAGTAGACAGGTTTGCAAAAGAAACTATTCAACTTCGCTGCGAGACATATGAATTTAATTTCACTCGCGACTTGAAGCTTACTGCAAGACCCCACATGTTAGATTCTTGGAACAAACAGTGGCAAATAACCAGATTAACAAAAGCTAAATTCTTCGGGAGCATCTAACCCATATAACTGTTAAGCCGTGGTTCTTTAGCTACAAAAAAAATGACAAACAAATCACGTCTTTAATAATCCGGCTCCGACTTGGACATATTTGCTGTCCTGTATTTCTGGCTAAAATTCAAGTGAAAGATTGCTCACTGTGCGAATATGGATTGGACGAACGTACCCTGGAACATCTTTTTTTTTTTGTATGCAACCGCCTATCGACATCTTTATATGACATTCTCCCTCTATGTGTACAACGTCCCGTTAATGTTCCTTTCCTACTAACCTTAACTAACACTGTTTTCGTTAATGTTATGGCAAAATTCTTAAAGAATTTATTAATTAATTATTAGCAGAAGGTCTATTGCACGTTCGTCGATCTAGAAAAGGCCTATGATAGAGTGGTGAGGAATGAATTGTGGTCAGCATTGTCCGTGAAAGGTGTCAGCAGTATCCTCATACGAGCATTGCAATCTCTTTATAGGGATTCCTGTGCTTGTGTAAGGATAAACGGGGCATACACTGAATGGTTTAATATCGAAAAAGGTGTTAGACAGGGATGTGTAGTGTCACCGTGGCTGTTTAATCTGTTCATGAACAATTGCTTGATAGATTTAAAAGAAAATGAAAGTGGGTAGGAAATGAATGAGTTATTCGTCAAATGTTTTCTTTATGCTGATGACCAAGTGTTACTTGCGTCTTCAGCCGAAGAGTTTGTAACTGGTATGAGTGGAGCTTTTGTTAGAAAGGTGATGAAGATGAATGTAAAGAAGACGAAAGTGATGGTGTTTGAAAGAGATGAGGCAATGACAGACTGCAATATCGTGACTGAAGATGAACAAATTAAACAGGTGAATGAGTTTGTGTATCTGGGTTTAAAGTTTTCAAGAGATGGAAAGTGTGAGTGTGACATAGTAAGAAGAGTGAATGCAGGAAACATGGTGAATGGAGCTTTGTATTCCTTTATGAACAGTCGGAAGGTGTATAACAAGCCTTGTTTGGCGGTGCATGAGGGGTGTTGGTTCCGACACTCATGTACGGAAGTTGGGCATGGTAGAAGAAACATGAAAGCAGAGTAAATGCAGTTGAGATGAGAGCGTTAAGAAGTATGATAGGAGTTAAACTAAGTGACAGGATAAGGAATAGTGAGACAAGGAAACGTTGTGGTCTGAAAGAAGATGTACTGACTAATATTGAGAAAGTTATGCTCAGATGGTTTGGCCACGTCGAGAGAATGAATGAAGAACGATTGACGAAAAAAGTGTATAAGACAAGTGTGAATGGAAGTGTAGGAAGGGTAAGACCTAGGCGGACGTTTCGAGACCAAATCAGGGACGTCCTGAAAAAAGGCTTGGTCCAGAGTACCCTGAATCGAAGAGAATGTATGAAATGAAATGTTGTATTGTTTTTGTCGCGTTTCATAGTTATATATATATATATATATATATATATATATATATATATATATATATATATATATATATATATATATATATATATATATATATACATATATATATATATATATATATATATATATATATATATATATATATATATATATATATATATATATATATATATATATATATATATATATATATATATACATATACATATATATATACATACATATATACAAACACTCACACTCGTCTATACAAACAAACACATACTAACTAATAAATGCCTTCTTATCTTTTTAGGGGTTTCAACAGGTCTTCAGTTCTATAACCTAACTCCTAAGAACCGAATATCTATCTAAACCACAAACACCTTAAATGTTACCTTCCCGTGTATTCCTCAACCTTGACATTGGCAGAGAATCATCAATCAAATGATGTAACCATAACCATAAATAGATAGATAGATACATTATCTTTGACAAAAGTCAAATCAGATAACTAACCACAGATCTAGTACAGATAAATAACCGTTATTTGGTTATTCATTATTTGATTGGACTCCACATAGAATATAACCATTACGTTTTAATATACTCGTTAGTAGGATTCACAACTCCATTTCATTTAATCGAAGATTTAAAAATAAAATGCACATAAAACGGAATATTATACTTAAGTCTGAGATAAATCAATTGATATCGTGTTATTATTAAGTATGTAATAATGTATACCTGGTGTAGATCAGTAATAGAACAATTTGCAGAAAAATATCTTATGTATGGATCAGTCAAAAAAGTAGCTTTGGTATTTTTTAGTTTAAATAAATACAAATTACTAATGTAAAATGTGAAAAACAAACTTCTGAGAGTCCTTTTTACATTTTTGATGTTGGAATTCTTGTAATTACATACAGGAATTGTATATTGGACATTAAGACGGCGATAGGCTTGAGGTTGAGGCTTAACACTTGTCACTTTGTCCCAAATAAGTTTCGGTGACAAGTGGGTCGTAAGCACTTTATTTCCTAGATCTCGGCTTATCCCAATATGAGAAATTAAAGTCAAGATAGCCAAGTGTTTGGGTGACTGGAATTCGAGTCAAGAGACCCGAGTTGGATACTCGGATGGCATCAACAGGTTTTTTCAAAAACTTGTGTACGTCTTATATCATTGGCTTGGATACAAAGAAGGCGATGGGCTCACCACCTGTTACTTTGTACAAAAAAATATCTTCAGTGGTAAATGGTTCGAGAAGGTTTAATTGTGTGACCTCTGTCTACCCCCGAATTGGGAATTGCGCGGAATTGCGCGAAGATTTAAAAAAAAACTAAATTTTACCATGCATTTTATCAATACACTGAGAGTTAGTAAAGTAGTAAAAAAGTAAGAGTTTTTTAAAGTTATGTTTCTGCTTGTTGTGTAACTTACTAGCAACACAAGCATTTTCATTTGCTTCGATATTAAAATGGCGGATGTCCCAAGTAATGAACGAAAAATAAAGACTATTAAAAACGGAAAAGTTGTTAAAAGACGTTCACGAAATCCGGAAGGTAATTTATAGGTTCCTAGACTTAAAGTTTTTATGTCACAGTTTCTGTATACCACAGTTCTAACTACCGTTATCTTAGCGTTTAGTTCACGTTTCAATGTTTCTTTTTTTGACTCTTACTACATTTTTGATTCGCGATTATCTTATTTGTGTTTGACTGCATTTGAAATGATTTCGACGTACGTAAAAAAATATTTATATAAGGACAGTTTATAACATAAAACGTCTATTGATCTTAATCGGTTTGTACTATTTAGTACTACGATAGTTGGTTATATGTATAGATGATTTAGCTATATGGTATAAACACTGAAATGCGTAAAACTTAGTTTATGTATGTAAGAGAGTAAATAATAAATATAGAATATGCATACTTTCAGAATGGCACAAACAAAAACAGAAACGTTTAAGAATAGCTGGTCTAGAATATATAAATGCAAATGGCAAAGTTGTACCATCAAAAAAACCTGGGCCCGATTGCAATTGTAGACGAAAATGTTTCCAAAGAGTACCAGAAGATGTAAGATTAAAAACATTTCAAGGTTTTTACTCAATGAAAAGTCATGATGAACAGAATGCATATTTGTTTGGATTAATGAGGCAAGTGGATGTAAAAAGAACCAGAGTTAAAACAATCAGTCGCCGTACATGTACCTTTGAATATTTTGTACGAGTCAAAGGGAAAGAGACTCAAGTATGTCAAACAGCTTTCAAGAACATTCATGCCATAACGGAAAGAAAAGTAAGAGTACTTTGCAAAAAAATGGATGACGGAGTAATGTTTCCTAGTGATAATAGGGGTAAAAACAGCCATCGCAGGTCAGGTGAAGTTCGGCTTCCAAAAGGTGTAATTGATCAGATAAAAAATCACATTTATTCTATAGTGCATACTCATAGATTAAAAGATTTTATTAGATTAGATAAAATAGCCGGGTTGGAAATTAATATATCTAAAATGTGGAAGGACTATATAAAGACCTATGACCCTGACAATATACCATCAACAATGCCAAAATCAAAGCGGAATATGGAGATTGCTCTTCCAAATGAGCCAGTTCCTCAATCACAACCACCACCACCTCAAGAATCATTTGCACCAATTGCATATCCTGGTACAGGTCATCTTGTTAATATTGCTGAGAACTATTTTCAGAATCAGTACCAGACTACAACCTTAACAACGGCAGCAACTCAAACAAATTTTTATCAGACTCAAAATAATGCACAAGGTATGGGTATACTCTTACAATCCACAGTGGCAAGAGCTGCTCAACCCACAGCTTTTATTGTGCTCCAAACAAAACCTGAGCCAAACCATGACAATAAATTAGCTATTAGTGATATCTCCTTCCATCACAGTCAAGAAATAATTCATGAACTACCGGAGAAGTCCCAAAAGAAGATTAAAAAAGAAAGGAAAAAGGGGCCACTGGTCAAGCAGTGGAGATACTCTAACATATTCCATGATGAAATTAATGGAGCAGCATTAGCAGCTATAAAGACAAGGTTAGCTATGTATTATGCTGAAAGTGATGCTGCCAGGAAGAAAGCCAAGCAAGTAAGGCCACAGGATCCTGTGCAAACTTCTCAGATTCCAGCTGAACAAATCAGACCTACTCATACTGTTACTATATATACATGAAATCTATTATTTCATGTTTGTTTAACTGCCTTAAACCATGCTAAGATTGCAGTACATTTTAAAACATGGTATAAATGTAATAATCTTGGTATAAAGTCATTATTAGTGTTAAGATCATTTATATTTTTAAAATTAACTTATATAGATTATGCTATATATCTCATTATACAAGCCTTGCAAGTTTTTTGATTTGCTTGAGAACTACTTATAAGACTTTTAATGTTAGTTTTGCATTATATTTATATACACATTGTAAATACTTAGAAAAGGTAATAGTCAGACTATAACTCAAATTGTGTATTGTATTTATTACTGAAGGATAGTTGCATTTATTTGGCATTACTACAGAAATGTCAGCCATGTATTACTTACTATCAATTTAAACATTAATATGGCATAATGAATTATGTACTAATCTATTCTAAATACTATCTAATAGCAAGTATTGGGAAGTAGAGAACTAGAGAGTTCTAGACAAGACAAGTCCCTTTTACCAACATTTCATGGAGACTTATTTGGAACATAAGAGGTGGTGAAACCGGATGCTGCTTATTGACCAAGTAAACTTGAATTGTATGAGAGTTCAAAAACCATTCACCCAAACCTTTGGCTAATATGACCTGTGACCATTGAGCTGATTATTGTAACACTGTTTTAAGTGAAGAAATACAATTTTTTAACAGAATTGTTTATTATTTCTACTTTATTACTTATAGTATGAAAATAGAAAATACTGAATTGCATTTTATCTACTATGCAAAAAAAGTATCTGTACTTTAAAAATATTTCAAACATGCTTTTGGGATTAGATACATATAATAGTCAAAATTTAGAAACCAATTTCTATCTATCGATTTATTCAGCAATTTAAAACTACTGGACCAATCTGGGTTTCGCTTTTTGCATATTTTAAAATGTCATGTGGGGTTATGGCATAAGAATATACCAACCCCTGTCTTCCCATGGGTGTCGCAAGAGGCGACCATCGTGATATGAGAAAATCTGAAATGGCTACTGACAGATAACAAGTTAACCCTTGGGGGTAAAGAAAGAAAGTATAAGAAAGTTCCTTGCTATATTTTTTCTTGGCTTTGGCCAGAAATCGCCGACGACTATGTCTATTATGATCTTTGACGTGACTACACCTGGCACTTATTCCAAAACAGGCTTCGATTGAAGCTGGGTTTCCCAATATTTGAAAAAATATGACACCTCCAGTTGGTCACAAACAAGGACAAGAAAATTAATGAAATAATTTTATACTTTAACTAGGGAAGAATCAGAATTAAACAAACAGGATGAATTTTTAAAATTTTAATATACACTTAATTATGCTGACAATACGCATACTCCACCAACATCCTTTATCTTCTTTTCAGCTGTTTTTGAGAAGAATTTCGCTTTCACAATGACTGGCTGTTTGGGGAGCTTGCCTTTGCCTAGTAATTTGTAGTAACCCTAAAAAGAAAAAAAATAATCATAAACTATAAACACTATAATAACATCAACCTTTATGTCCAATAACATAGTTGTGACCTTGCTTTTGAACTAAAGGGTTGCAGGTTGAAATTCCACTAAGTGTAAATATTGTGTGGTGGATAATAAGTTTGTACTCATGCCATGGAGGTTTATATAAATAATTTTCATAAATATTTATCTATTAAAAATATATAGTATTGTTTGGCTTGGACTCCATAGTGTCCGTGTGTCTGCTGGCTCACCAGTCACATTGTCTCAAATAAGATTTAGAGTAATGAGGTTGAAAGGACCACATTTTCTGGACCTTTGACTATGCCAGTATTGGAAAATGTGTGAAGATATATAGACATCAACCTTAGTCCACTGTTAAACATTACTTTAGTGTTTAAAAGCATAATAATTTTTTCAACTAGTAGAAAAATGTATGCATTCGCATAAGCTACATCAGGATGATAAAGGATAAAATTATTTAATATTGTTCCTCTCTCATAAGTAACATTAACTATTTTAACTCTCTTGTTAAAAAGTAGCCACCAGGTACATTTACATTCCAGGGTCATTCTATCTTAGTCCTCAGGAGTGAAAATGTATCTGTAATCTTTAGAAATAGTTTGTTTTTTGTTATATTGTATGTTATGAAATTACTTTAAAATCTTGACAACTATCAATTTCACTCTACTTATAGTTTTCTACATATTTTAAGTATTTTTCTGGTCCAGAAATCATGTAGAAATTACAAATGGTATAAAGTACTAAATAACAAGCTCTAGTATGGAGCTTTATTAACGACAGCTGATGAACTAAGATTATATAATAGTACAAATCCATCCAACTAAACACTAATAGCTAAACAACTGAAAATGAAGTTAATGGTGGTCTAATCTGGGGATCATGATGGACACCTTTGTACTAGAAAAATGCAGTTTGGGGGCCTGATCTTTAGAGATTTTATAGCACTTTTATTCCCCTTATTACTAAAAATATATAATGTGAACTTCTAGTAAGATAATGTCACACCTCATACTGCCAATTACATTACTATTTACAGTGTATTACATGTTTGCGATATTATATCTGGAAAGAAGCTTTTATGGTGATGAAACAAACTAAACTGAATATATCTTTCATTGTAATTTGTATGATTGCAGTGACAACTCCATCTTGTTGCCAAATAATAATCAAATGTTAAAACAATGCAGTGATTTGGTGCAACTACAATATCCTATTGAGATAACTTTCACTTGTTATTATCATGTCACAGTTTAAAAACAACAAAGTTCATGTTTCAATAATGTTTTTAATGATACTTACAGCCTTGACGATGTTGATGACAGGCACTTTGCCATCAGTAACATTTGCATATTTAAGCCTGGTCTGCTGTGATACTAAAGTCCACAACTTGTCAAGGTTGAGTACAGGGCAAAACTCTTTATTTCGTCTCAAGTGGTAGTTCCTCATACCAAGCTATAATAATAGAAAATTAGTAATAAGTTGATTGTAAAAGCAAGAAATTTAAATAATTGTTTACAAGATATCTGCCAAAGGTTGTAATAATGAAAACGACCAAACGAAAAACAAACTTCGGCTTTGCACAGCTCAAATATTTTATTGATGCTAGGTTACCAACCTTGCCAAAGTATCCGGGATGATATTTGTCCATGTTAATTCTGTGGTGATGTTCACCACCGGCGTTACCGCGACCACCTGGATGCTTGCGGTGTTTACCTAAAAAATAATTATAAGATATGTTAGTATCAAATACAAGGTGAAAGGGTAAAATACGAAAAAATTATAAGTACATTGAAATTTAGTTCTGACTGTTGCTTACCAATACGACCGTGTCCATGGCTCACGTGTCCTCTCAGCTTCCTGGTCTTCTTCTTAGATGTGGCCTGCCAAATAACACACAATGTTACGTATTTTATAAAATATACAAATTTAAAAATATTGCACTTATCTCAACGTTATACACTTTTCTTGCACAAAACACAAGTAATTTAGAGATGTTTTTATATGATTATATAAATATATCCAGATAAAATCACAAATTAAAACACAAACCATGTTTACGGCTTCCGTCAAGACTTTAGAAAAAGAAAGAGAGAACAGAAGGTAAAATTAACGAAACGTCAATGTCAAAATTAACAAGATGTCTATAGGCGATTAGAGTGTTGCCAAGTCTAGAATTAACTTAATGTTTCTACACGTTTCAAGGACCTTTATATGTATTTATAAATATTTATCTATCTAAATTTACAGGTATGTATAAATATATTGTACCATTGGCTTGGACACTCGGCGATACACTTTCTACCTTACACGTTAAGTAAATATAAAATTACTTTTTTTTTGTACTAACCGTTATAAACTTAAAAATAGTATTCTTAAAGTGATATTACATTCCAAAATTCCAATTTATAATTCCAAATTATAAAGTTCTAGTTCCAACTAAATAGATCAACTTTGTATAAGTGCACAAAATGCGCTAATCAAAACAAACACAATGTATTATATTCGTTGAAAAGAGAAACATAAGATTGCAATAACATTATCTTAATACTTTGCATATTATATATAAATTTATAAACTGGTCTCTCGGAAGCTATTTTAACGATTTGCACCCTGTTTTTAATTAAATTGTGTTTTACGTTCCATGTGTATCAAGATGAAGAAGTTAATTCGCTTACATTAAAAATTCATTGTTCATTTCAAAAATATTATAGCTGTCTGAATATCAACAAACGAAACATGGTTACTAAACATAACTGATTTAAACTTGGAATATCCAATATCTGCAAATTGTACAGGCAATCTGTTTAGCTAATCTATTATTCGAGTATGAATGCAAATGTATTTGCATTCATCAAAAAATTCATAGTATTATAAGCATTTAGATATCTCGATTAACTTTTCTTCTGCGAAAAGTACATAAACAAAAACACTATGCTTTCAAGTACATCCAGAAATAACTCGACGAAACCTATTCACCTGGACGTTCGAGAAACTAGACAACCTCAACCTTAATAAATTTATATATATATATATATATATATATATATATATATATATATATATATATATATATATATATATATATATATATATATATATATATATATATATATATATATATAAATTTATTAATGACCTATGGAACATAGACGAGGCAATTCTGCAGGTTAAATGAGAACACTGAAAGTTTCTCCGCGGGCTATGATCTGAGTCGCAAAAGTGAAAGCCTACAAGCTAGAATGAGGATGGATACTGCAGTGCCTTGGCATAGCTTTGCCTGTGGCCACCTTATAAATCGAATAGAAAAGAAAACTTTCTAAGAACGAAGGACATTCTAGTTAGTAATAATATGTGTGATTACTGGGAAATAAATGTTTAAATATTGTTTAATGACGCACCAGTTTGAAATGTTCGAATCACGGCTAGCATTTAGTCATGTTCCTTTTAGTACAGGGATGAGTAATATTACCCAATACACAGTACATGTACGTCACAAGTGTAGTTCAGTTAAAAGTAACACACGGTTTGTATTGAATCTATTATAGAGTAGTATTTATGAGCTTATATTTACAAAAAACTAAATTATCTGATGATCCCAGTTTTGGAAATACGTTCATGAGGTTCAGGAAATTTGCCAATAAATATTTAGCACTATTAATAATCTGTCGTTTATGGTTCTTATCACATATATAATCTGTGCTAGACTTCTAATGACACCGACTAACATTAATCTGTGTTCAGTACGTTTCCAGAAAATGGTCGGATTGTGTGTTGAAGTATGACACGTATTTCGCTAAAATCGTAATTTACTTGAGAAAAGTTTATTATGTTTTAATATTAAATTAACCATTTTTACTAAGTGGAAATATAAACTTTAAAATGGAGTTCCGAGAAACATTATTAGCTGCTCAAAGAAACCAACAACAAAAATCATCAGTGAGTTTTGGTTCTGATTTTGCGAAACCTTTTAAATTAACTTTTTTCCATTTTTCTTATAATGTATGCCTATAAATATGGCGTATTTGTTAGTAGTTTACATATAGTTTCATTTTGCTCTAACAAGTTCGCAGTTAAAGCTGTTTTTGCTATTTTTTTTCTCTCAACATCGTGCTATTTTCTGCCGTCGATAAATACGTCATAAACATACTTGAAACAAAATTAGTATTTTACTGTAATGTTTTGCAGGAAAGTAATTATTATAAAGCTCGCTTTGATCCTCCAAAAAAGGAGCAAAAAGTGAGAGATAGGCTGTCTTCCAATATTCAAAAGTTTTTGGCTAAAAAGGAAGAGGAAGAAAGACAAAAAAAATTAGAGGCACAAAGAAAACGAGAAGAATTACTTGCTATGCGTGACCCAAAGGCCTTGAGGAAAATCCAAAAGACTTTAAAAGTAATTAAATCGGCAAATAAATCTGTGATAGAAGATGCAGTGGATCGAAATAATACAGCATTAACCAGAGAGGGGCCTGAACAACCCGACCAGGATGACTATGGCTATGAATCGCAGGAAGCCGCTGCACTTTATGAGAAAATGATGCAAAAATATAGTAAGCTGTCAGATGAACCAAAATTTCCCATAAAAAGTAAGAGAAAATTGACTAAAGTACAATTTCTTAGAAAATTTGATTGGAGTGCTTAACAGGAATATTAGTATTAATAGTATAAATACTTTTGAAAAGGTCACAGGCCTGAACTATTGGCTTAAATAATTTTTTGTTACAGCTTTAGATATGCTTAAAAAGATTTAAAGGTTTAACTGGTGTGGTTAAGGTTGTTTTTACCCCAGTTGTCCTTAAATTTCTCCAAAGGGTAGAATTTTTTTTTTATATAGAAAAGGGAGGCAAACGAGCAGGTGGCTCACATGATGGTAAGTGATTACCGCCGCCTATGAACACCCGCAATACCAGAGGCATAGCAGATGCGTTGCCTCCCTTAGAGTGCCCCCGTCGAATTGGGGGAAGGGGGGTGTGTGGGCCACCGGTTACCTGCACTCACCAGACGAAATGTAAAAGTTTGTTAGACTTCTACTTGACGTCGGTATTCTGTGAGGTTGTTGTACTTCCCCGGTCGAGCCAGCCCATTCAAGCATCAACAAAAGCTGATGTGTGGCTCTACCACTGGATAATGGTGGCAATTAAGAGAAAACCCTTGAAACTAGCAATGCTACCAAGATTGTGAATATCTTAGACACATTGGCCACTGATAGCAGCATAAAAAGTGCAAAGTGCACTATACTACAAAATTTGTTTGCCAAGCACGGAAATTATATTAAATCTTACATCCTGCACCAGGATCATAAGAAAGTAAATTCACAAAATCTTATATTTTCAGGTCATTCTGTAAGTAAAGATCTCAATGGCACTAGGGAGAGAGTCAAAAATGCTCTGCAGCATGAGGATGATCCAGTTCCACATAAAAGAAGACGGAAAGGTGACAATACTGGTAAGAAAATTTTTAGTAGCAATAAAATACCAATATAATAATTTTCGTACATAATAAAATAAAGTAATAGCAACTAAATCACTGCTGTAGGTCATCCACATTAACATAAAGAAACTTCATAGGTATCATCTTCATAGATGTAACAAAAATAAGATATGATTTTTTTCTAGAAATAGCTTGACAGATTGCTCCCAACAAATTACTACTTACTTTATATTATAAAATAAAAATCCCAACATATTACAACTTACTTTATATTATAAAAAAATATCTTCACATCTTTCCCAATACCCTCAAAATTACAAATTTCAAAATCCCAAGGAAAGAAGTCTAGTCTAAACAATTCCCTTCGACCTACCTTTAACCGAAGATATTTTGGGACAATGTTAAAATCAGGAAACCCGAGTTTGATCCTCAGGGCTCCTACCATTGTTTTTTTTTTTTTTTCAAAAACTTATGTATCATTATAATTTATATCGTTGCTTGGAAATGAAACGGCGACGGGCTCATCACCTGTCTCAGTGTCCAAAAAATGTCTTCAGTGGAAGGAGGGTTCAAAGGACTTAATTGTCTAGACCTCTGTCTACCCTTGTATTGTGAATGGCTCATGCCATATTATTATACATTGGATTTTTACTACTTATGTAGGAGCTATTGCTTAAACTTGCCCTTTATATTTACTTTTTTAAAAACAAAGTTTATAACAATAGTTATCCTTTTATATAGCATTATGTACATTTACGGCTTAGACAAATTTCAACAATAGACACTTATACTGCAGAAAAAGAACTCAGTCCACCGCCAAAATATGAACAGGAGAAGAAAACGGAAGAAAAGCCGAAAATAAGAAAAATAGCTCCACCCCCAATGGATTTTAACCAGCTGTTAAAACTGGCTGAGAAGAAGAAAAGTGAACCTATTGATGTTGTTGCTAAAAAACAAGTTACTGAGCCTGAACCTGACCGTCTCATGACCAAGAAGCAGAAAAGGGAGTATGAGGAAGAAATGGCTCGCCGTCAACGTAGGCAAGAGCGTATTGAGGCTGAGAAAAATGGAAATCGGAAAGGTGAGATCGCTATGAATTATTTTCATCTATTTTCAAATTTATTGAGATCGAATGATGAAATTATAAAAGTCTAAGATCTATAACTTTTGAAACATTAAAGAGGTATATTTCAAATCTTGCTGTCACTCATTGATATGAATTTGACAGAATTTTGTAAAGCAAGTTCATTTCATTATATGAATGGTTCCCCTTGCCCTACTAACATGATGTCATTATTATCTTCCAGTTGTTTCCTCATTAGTTAAAATCCTTTATGACTTCATTCATGTAAATAATGTGAAATACTGACTAATCCTGGCTACACTTTTCTGTGACTTGGCTGTTGTCAAAATATAGGAAGAATATTAAATATTATACAAACACAGCAAAGATTAATTTCCAGACTATTTGAACATAGTGGTTACATTCTCTTTGATGATTACCATAGTAATCCATAAACCAAACCAACATATATTTTATACTGTATTTTTAAGAAAATATTTCCAGTTACTGATGCAAAGTATTTAAAAATTCTCTTGAGTAAGATTGCAACAATCTATCAAAATTTCGAATCAATTCACTAACTACCTCTCAAATTTATGGACACAAATTCCTCATACTATATGTACCGCATACTATATAAAAAATACATTTACATTATCATTATTTTACAGTTTCAAAAGAAGATAAGCCTCTTGAAAAGGAGAAAAAATCAGAATTGAGCGGTATTGGTCGTATACCAAAGCTAGGGGAGAAGAATTCAATGAATCATAAAAATGACAATCTAAAGTCCTCTGAAAAAGAGAAAATTATTAGTGATAGAGAAAAGGCTGAAAAAATTCAAAGAGAAAAAGAGAGAATTAGATTAGATAGGGACAAAGCTGAACGTGAAAAATTAAGATTAGATAGGGAAAGATTAGAAAAATTGAAAGCAGAAAGAGAAAGAATTGATAGAGATATAGATCGTCTTAATAAAGATAGGGATAGATTAGAAAAAACAAAATCAAAATTAGAAGCAAAAAGTACATCAGATAAAATTAACAAATCGGTAAGCAGTACAGTAGATAGGTCAAAGATGAATGCCAGGGAACAACCGGCGAAACAGGAGGTGAAGAAAAGCATAGATTTAAAGAGTCAAAACACTTACCGGATAGATAAAATGTCAGAGAAAAAGATTTCCATTCCTAGTAAAAGCGGTGACACTAGGCATACAAATGGTCACAGTCAATATGGAAAACTAGTGCCAAAGCCGAACAAGGATTTATCACAGAAAAGTGACGTTAGAGATAAAGTTCTTCAAGCAAAACAGAAGTCTGTCAGTGATTCAGGATCTCTGAAAGCTAATGGCCACATTAGGCCTGATGGTAAACGCTTGCTGGAAGGTAGCAGAGAGATGCCATCCAAAAGATCTGAAGACAGGAAACCGGTATCAAACAGCAAAGCTCTCCCCGGTCCCAGCAAACCGAAGGTCTCGAACAGTTTCGACTTCGACAAGCATGTTAACTCCATTGGTAAGAATGGTGGGCGACAGTTCCCGCCGGGAGACGTCCGGAGGAAACCGCGTCCTGATGAATTGAAAAAGAAAAAACGTAAGTTGTCATTATTGCTATCTGATACTAGGTTTGTTATTGCTTCAAGTTATAAAAATAAATAAATATCTTCACGCAACCAATACAGGGGTAGACAGAGGTCTAGTCTAGACAATTAAGTCCCTTAGACCCACCTTCGATAATTGACAATAGCTTCAAGTTATTGCAGATTTTCCCTCATTTTCATCAAACATGACCTATTTGGATCTGTTTTCGAAGATAAGGTTTGTTGGTTGGTGGTTTTTGCTAGGGGCAAAAATTTGTGTGATTAAATATTTGTCTATCTAATCATGTAAGTACATAAACATCACACCTCTGTCCGACCCTCTATGTCGCTATTGATAAGCCACACACACGGGAACTAAAAAAAACTTCATTTAATTATCTTAATTATCTTTCTATTACAAATATCAATAGTCATGCAATAGGTTGTTTTACATGTCAAACAATATATTGACATAATTTGACATGAATGTTTTTTATAATATATATGTAATGCAATTTCCAGGGCGCACTGTGGATTCAGAGTCTGATTATGATTCTGAAATGGATGATTTCATTGATGATGGGGATGAAAATATTGATTATTCTACTCACATCAAAGAGATATTTGGCTACGACAAGTCAAAGTAAGTCATCTGAAATATGTTTATACTAATTGTTATTTTAAAAATAAATAAATGTCTTCACGCAATTACCAATACAGGGATAGACAGAGGACTAGTCTAGACAATTAATTCCCTTGGATTCACCACCACCGAAGATATTTTTTGGGAGTAACGTGACAGGTCACGACCTGCCCATCTCCGTAATGTAATTCGTACTTAAGTTTTTTGAAAAACCCATTGGTACGAGCCTGCTACCTGGGGATCGAACTCGGGTCTCTTGACTCGAAATTCCGACCACCCAACCACTCAGCTGTCGTGTCGTGATTGTTATTGTATTATATAATGAAAAAATAATACGAGAATAATAAATTCTACGTGAAGCCCGAGAAGGGTTGCATACTTGCTTTTCATAAATTTAATATTTCGCTGTTTGTCTTTAGATATCGAGACATGGATGATGATGATGACCCGATGATGGAATCGAGTTTCGCTCGCCAACAGCGAGAGGAATACATCAGTAAGAAAATAGGTATGTTATTTTTGAGCTTACATAATTATAGTAATAAAAGTGTAAACTACCAAACACCTCAGTAAATTAATTGACATTCAAAAGAATGAAAACAAAGCATTTTATTATACAACTCAGCCTACTTAGCTTATTAGTTAAGAGGCTGAATGTTTCACTGCCATGTATGTAAATGAATTCCCCAGTATTTCCTAAATAATT
This sequence comes from Sericinus montela, assembly GCA_029286605.1. NCBI lineage: Eukaryota > Metazoa > Arthropoda > Insecta > Lepidoptera > Papilionidae > Sericinus > Sericinus montela. Next base: position 4,972,353 of record JAGSMR010000001.1, read on the forward strand.
TGGTAATAGTAACTCAGAATGTTTGAAGTTATGCTCTGCTCTGATATATTTTATGTATATATATACACAGTAGTCAGTGGTGGTAAATAGGCTACTAGTATAGTTAATTCTTGTTTTCTTACACAATATATTCAATTATTACGTGCAGGTATCATGGAAGACTTGGAGGATATGCGAATGGAAGCAATGGAGAAAAAGAAGTCAAAAAAAAGACGGATTAGCGACGACTGAGCTCTTACAAATAAAATATTCGGACCAAGATTATGTACCCTATTTATTAATATTTTGGTTGTAATATAATGTGACATTTGTTGTACAGCGAATAATGCGGGATACCTCTAATATGTTAGCGTTGAATTGTGATTTTGTTATTTAAAAGGAAAGAGTTTATATATTTAAAAAAAAATGCATGCATAACATCACTGTTTTGTTGTACAATTATATTTTCTTTAAGTTAGTGGCATAATGGTTTTCATTTTTACCGTACACATATTTTGATATTGTAATCAATTACCTTTGTTTTAGGACATGATATGATTTATAGCTACAAACATGTCCTTCCTCCTGTGATTCATGTATAGTTGTGTATAATTCTTGAATTTATTCATATTTAAATATTGATTAAAAGTAAAGTACTGAACTTATAATATTTATGTATTAAACTAATTTTTATCCATAGGTTTGTCATTGCTTATTCAAACTGTTTGTAATAAAAAAATAATATGTATAATGTAGGATATTAACAAAATAACTTTTTTATTTTACCACTTTGTCTCTATAAATAACATTGCACAATATGAAGAAGTGATTATGTTTCTGACTTTTATAAAGAATATAAGTTTTGTAGTTTTATTTTTAATAAGTTCATACTTTCAATAACTTTGCAAATCACGGACTCTGCTGATTATGATATGTTAGAGCATTGGTATTTACAACTGCTTTATATTAATAAAATATATGAGGAATATTGTGTAAATACACAATCAAATTTACTTGTATCAGTAATATGTAAATGGCAAGAAGTGAAAAGACAAAAAAAATATATATAATTATTATTATTAACAAACACTTTTATTTATTGTCCTTTATAATTTGTTCTTCTTAAGTTGCGCAAAAGCTTTCTTTCAAATATCTCCGCCAGTCCGCATTTGCGGACTTCTAACATTGCAAAACATTATCTTAGAAATATAATGTGGTAGACGCTGTAGTTCCTCGGCTCTTTCCCTCACATATACGTATTATCTCTGTCTCTTTCAATAGATGTGAAACCCATTATAATCAAAGAGTAAATAATAACTACAATTACGTTAAAATAATACTTTTTTTTAACAATAAGTTATCCTGTCCCGGAGTAAGACTTCCTGCATCTTGGCAACTGGATGATGATAAGATAGAAATGCATACATCTATGTAGATATACTATTAAACATTCATAGAACAGCAAGTTTTGATACCTTCGCTGCGAAGGCAGGTTCACGGCCAAAAAAACGGAAGAAATTTACGGAGGATTTGAGAGGAATGTAAGTTATCTGCCATCTTCCTTTTCGAGTGTCTTAAGAAGGGTCTAAGATAAGATAAGGTCTATTAGATACGAGCGCTGAAAATGACAGCTCAACAAATTGATAGCGGCATAAGATCTTCCATCTTTTCGTAGAAATCTCCGTCTTCATAAAAATGTGCGGAAGAACTCTGTCTACCCCTGTATTGGGAATGTCGTGAAGCATTTATATTTTTTTTAACTTATAAAGGAAGAAACGCAGTTTAGAACCTGTAGTAAACAAGAGAAAAGCATTACCAAGAAATTAGAACACAAAAGCGTCGAAAAAGAAAGTTTCTTATATAAAGTCCTACATTGACGTAAATATACTTAGCACCAAACGTTTATTCGTTTAGAATTAATTTGTGGTCTACTAATTGGATTATTGTATTTAAATTCTATATTTTTATAGAGAATTATGATAAGGGAAAGGTTAGCGCAAAATTAAACAGACGTGGGTGAATTCATATCACCGAGGCCCCTTTTTCGAACTATCGTTGAAGAAACTAGATACTAAAGTTGTACCACCGGTTGTTTTCAGTGGCACTGGATTTTGGACTACATGAAGACGCCTCACTGAGCTGGCAAGCTCAGGTTAATTACGTTAGGCGGAATATCATCAATAGCCTTCGAGCTCTCTAACACCTTAAAAACGTTCTCCCCTCAAGACCATTGCTGTACCTTTCTTAATCTTTTATAATGTTTCTTCTTTAATATTTCTCCTCTTAGATTATGCTAATGTGCGTTATTTTCCTACATTTCCTACATTTTTGACAGTGGTAGAGCCACGCATTAGCTTTTGTTGCATGAATAGGCCGGCTCGACCGGGGAAGTACCACGACCTCACAGAATACCGGCGTTAAGTAGAAGTTTAACAAACTTCGGCGTTTCGTCTGGTGAGTGCATGTAACCGGAGGCCCACACACCCCCCTCCCCCAAAACACGGTAGCGGAAGAAAAAATCTACCCCAGGGGGGTACCAGCACCACCGGTGCTGGAGAATCCCCCTCTGGGCACCCGCGCTCGGGCCAGCAATCGCTGCCCGAGTTTGGATGCTCAGGCTGCCCCTCGTATTCTGGTTCAAAGTTCCGCTCTGTTCCCATACTGTTCGAGGCAAACGAAGCAAAAAACGTTCGGCACCCCTTACCACGCTTGCCGTGGATTTCTGCAATATCAGGGGATTCCATTCCAATCTTAATGCCGTCCCCTACCATCTGGAGACGGCAAAGCCGGCCTTGCTTTTCCTTACCGAGACGCAGATATCCTCTCCGGCGGATACCTCTTATCTTTCCTACCCGGGGTACAAGCTAGAACATTCTTTTGTGCCTCGGGCCGGAGTTTGTGTGTACGTCAGAGAGGATATATGTTCTCAACGCCTCGGCAGTCTTGAAGGTAGGGACCTGTCCACCCTTTGGCTACGCATAGACAGCGACGACCACCTTCGCGTCTATGGGTGCCTCTATAGGTCCCACAGCGGTAATACCGAAACTGACCGACTCATCGACCACACCCAAGTGGCTGCAGATTCCGTGCTACAGCAGATCCCATCCGCAGAAATCGTGGTACTCGGCGACTTCAACGCACACCACGCCGAATGGCTACGATCTTGATCCACTGACCATGCGGAAAGATCTGTTTTTGACTTTGCCTTAGCATATGATCTGACACGACTGGTTACTTCGCCAACGCGGGTTCCGGATGTGGAGGATAATACACCTTTCCTGCTGGATCTTCTGCTGACCTCTCATCCGGACGGCTATGTGGTCACCGTTGATGCCCCTTTGGGTTCATCGAACCACTGCCTGATTCGGAGTAAAGTGCCCATCATGTGCCCATTGCGGTCGCGATATGCTGGCCACCGCCGTGTGTGGCACTACAGGTCGGCGGATTGGGAAGAGATGCGGTCTTTCTTTGCATCCTACCCATGGGGGAGGTTTGCTTCTCGCTAGATAGTCCCGACGCCGTTGCAAATTCCGTCGCCGATGTGGTGCTCCAAGGAATGGAACTCTTCGTTCCTTCCTCTGTCGTGCCCATCGGAGGTAGATCAAAGCCTTGGTTTGGTGGCACCTGCAGAATGGCCTCTCGCCAAAAGCAGCAGTGCTACCGGGCCTGGGTTAAAGCATCGGCGTCTCGGGATTTAAAAACTAGCATTTTTAAGAAGGAGTATAACTCTGCCGCCAGGTCCTTCAAAAGAGTAATTACTGCGGCAAAGTCCGAGCACATTGGCAGAATTGGCGAGAAACTAGTTCGTCTTCCTTCCGGAACTCGTGCGTTCTGGTCCCTCGCCAAGGCTGTCCAAGGGAATTTCAGTCAGCCATCACTACCATCTCTGCACAGGGAGGGAAACTCGCTGGCCCATGACGCAAAAGAGAAAGCCAATCTTCTAGGTTCTCTTTTTGCGTCCAACTCGACTCTCGATAACAGGGGAACCCACCGCTGACCATCCCGTGCAGTGAGTGTTCTATGCCGGACATCCAGTTCTTTCAGAGCTCAGTGCGAAAAGCACTCCTCTCCCTGGGCATATCCTCCCCTATTGTGCAGAGGATGTGTGGTCCAGAGTTGGCACCGGTTCTAACGCGTCTTTTTCGTTACTCCTACTCTGAAGGCGTCGTCCCGATGACATGGAAGACAGCTTTGGTGCACCCGATCCCTAAGAAAGGCGACCGCTCAGATCCAGGTAACTAAAGACTGATCGCCATCACTTCCTTGTTCTCCAAAATAATGGAGTCCATTATAAACTGCAAGCTCTTGAGGTACTTAGAGGAGCACCAGTTGATCAGTGACCGCCAGTACGGCTTCCGTCGGGGTCGCTCGGCTGGTGATCTTCTTGTGTACCTCACTCATAGGTGGCGGAGGCACCGATTAGTGAGGTACAGCAAGGGTGAGGCCTTGGCAGTTAGTTTGGACATAGCGAAAGCCTTTGATCGGGTATGGCACAAAGCGCTTCTCTCAAAGCTTCCGACACATTGGCTTCCCGAGAAATTTTGCAATTTGGTCACTAGTTTTCTCACAGACCAGAGCATCAAGGTCGTAGTTGACGGTGCATGCTCGGACTCCAAGTCTGTGAATGCTGGTGTCCCACAAGGCTGTGTGCTATAGTCAACCCTGTTTCTTCTGCATATCAATGTTTTATTACAAATTAGTAACATTCATTGCTATGCAGATGACAGCACTGGGGATGCCCTTTATACTAGCCGTGCCAATATTTCCCGGGAACACGTTGACGAGTACCGGAACAAACTTATGTCTGAAGTCGAGATTTTATTGGACAAAATCTCGGACTGGGGCCGACTAAATTTAGTCCAGTTCAACCCTAAAAGACACAAGTTTGCGCGTTTACCGCAAAAAAGAAACCCTTCGTCGTATGACCTCATTTTGAGAGTTCTCCCCTAATTGCCTCAGCCTGCATCGGAATCCTTGGCGTCGACATATCGAGCAACGTTCAGTTTCACGGTCATTTGGAAGGGAAGGCCAAATTGGCCTCTTAAAAGCTTGGCGTGCTCAGTAGAGCACTACAGTACTTCATGCCGGCCCACCGCTTGCGACTTTATAAGGCGCAGGTTCGGCCGCACATGGAGTACTGTTCTCATCTCTGGGCGGGGGCACCCCTGTGTCAGCTCCTTCCATTTGACCGTATCCAAAGAAGAGCGGCTCGAATTGTCGACGACCATACTCTATCCGATCGGCTAGATCCCCTGGCTTTGCGAAGAGATGTTGCATCTCTTTGCAGTTTTTCCGAACGGATACGACTTAGGGACCTTCAAGAAAAGAGCCTATACCTTTCTCAGAGGCCGGCAACGTATCTACTATTACTCCAGTATTGCAGATGTTCATGGGCGGCGGTAATCACTTACCATCACGTGTGCCACCTGCACGTTTGCATCCCTCTTCTATAAAAAAAGAAATTACGACCTGAATGCCGATATATCTTCACGCAATTCCCAATACAGGGGTAGACAGAGGTCAAGTCTAGACAATTAAGTCCCTTTGACCCACCTTCCACCGAAGATATTTTCGGGACAACGTGACAGGTGGTGAGCCCGTCGCCGCCTTTATGTCCAAGCCAACGATGAAATTCGTACATAAGTTTTTTTTGAAAAACTCATTGGTACTGCCACCTGGGGATCGAACTCGGGTCTCTCGACTCGAAATTCCAACCACCCAACAACTCGGCTATCGTGACTTCTTATATATCCTTAATAAATATGACCTGCTTCTGAATAACTGCATTCGATTCATTTTCAATCTTCGTAAGTATGACCACGTGTCTACGTATGGGTCATAATTAAAATGGCTTTATTCCATACCATGTCATCCAAGTCTAGTCCCCTCCCCGGATTGGAGAAAGCAGGACCTCTCTGAATAGAGCTGCTTTGGTTTTTTGAACTTTTTTTACTTTGGTCTTTGGTTGACTCTTCTTCTCAACCAAACTTCTTTTGTCTTTTGGTACTCTGGGTGCTACCAAATCACACTGACAGCCCTGTGCAGTGCGAAGCGACCACTCTCCCTGAGCCGCCAGCGCGCAGGAATCAGACAAACCAGGTTGCATCACACACAGACCTCTACCTCTGCCCATCGCCACTGGACTTTAATAGTAATCGGAGACTGTGTGCACGATACATTAAAAATGTCAGAGTTCACACACAAATGCACTCTTTCCCCTACCACCCTGAGTCCAATGGAACGGGGGACCGTTACAATCGGAGAGAGGTAGGAACGTGGACATTAGCAAGACCTCTTTCGCTGATAAACGATTATTTCGCATATCCGTAATGATTCCTACAGTCACGTACAGACAGCTGTAGGAAGTACCCTCTGATCATAATCTCCCTATATTTTCAATATCTCAGCTCAATGATTTCTCATCATGACATAAAAATGTATGTTCGTCGAATAATCTTTTACGCGAGTTTCGCTCTGACAGTGTTAATAATAAACATATCTTTTATTTGCAAGTTATTGTACGGGCTTTCCCTATGTTTGACATTTGTCGGTGTTAACTTTGTTCTTCCTATATTATACTCTTTGACTTTGTTCATAACTCTGTGTTCTATGTCCATAATGTGCGATGTCAATTTATTTTGATTTTGACTAAACACCGTGTAAACTGAAACTAAACTGTCTCTTTTGACTTTTGATATTTGTTTTGTCAAAAAAGGAAACGAATAGAGCAGTGCAGACGTGTTTGGATCGAAAAGTTCGAATATATTCTGAATTAGTTTAATATCGTCACCAACCTTCCCTTTCTTCAAAATAAATAATTGGATCAAGGTATTATTTTAAATAATTATATTTGTAAGGAAAATACATATGTCATTTATTTGGAAAATTACAATACATGTATTTATTTCTTCCTTATTTTATAGCCATGAATTTGCTGACAAGTATTGACGACATTCCTGAGTTAAAAAAAGATAATATTCATATAAAGAATAAGGAGGAGTTGTTAGTAAAATTGAATAAAGTTATCAAAGATGGTAAAAGCAAGCTCCAAATTGTGACTGATTTTGATCATACATTAACACGACATAAAATGGATAATGGCAATACAGTATTAACTAGTTTTGGTAAGTTGAATAGAATCAATTTGAATATGGTCTACTGAAGCATATTGTACAAGTTACTCCTTGCAACTTTGTATGGAATCATTTTCATTATATTTTTATTTCATTAATTAAAATGTTATTTATTCCGTCACAAAATATTATATCTATTAGTTTTCCATGTAATTTCTCTTCGTCAAACTTTATCACAATCTCATATGGTTGTATGCCATAAATTACTATAAACAAACACACAGTTACAGTAAATGTAGAATAATAATAGTGTAAATCATTTCCTCATCATATAATTTGTCATCATATTATAAGTCACAGAGGGCACTGCATCTAAGACTCACTGGTTATGTGGCTATTACCGCTTTTTGACATTCGGTTTAAAAATTTGTTTCAGGCATGTTTAGGGAATGCCCATCAATTCCTCAATCCTACAGGGATGAAGAGAATAGACTAGCAGCATATTATAAACCGATAGAAGTGGATCCAGTAATGAGCATTGAGGAAAAAACAAAGCATATGGTGGATTGGTACCAGGCTGCTCATAAACTGTTAAAGTAAGATTAGTTGTATTGCTTCTCTTTAATAAAATTGGAATTAATAGTGACTAAACTAAGAGAGTCACAGGCCTGTTACATTGTCCCAAATAAGCTTTGTGAAGTGGGTTAAAAGGACTTCATTGTTTAGACCACAGGCAAACTAATAGCAAAACTACCGAACATAGAGTCCCTTTAAATGTGGTGCTCCCCATTTGCACCACAAGGAACATTCCATTCTTTAATCTAACCACCCTTTGCACCATAGTTTTGCAGTTTTCATCTAGTCTTCTTGAATTCAGTCTCGGTTTTTCAAGATGCTGTAATTGTTATACAATACTATTCACCACTCATGTGAAGAAATAAGGAGGCATATTCATATATATAAGATGGTAAATAATACTAAAAAATTACTGAACAAAAAGAGGATTTGAAATATAACAGTTTTAAAAGATAATCTTGTCATTAAAATCTTTGTCAAAAAAATTTGTTTGGAAACTACAGTGCCACAGACAGATACACATAGATATCAATATACAGATTGGGTCAGGGTTTAAAAGCATTCACTTATGATAATACATAAAACATGTATCAAGTGTTTTCAAATTCTTAAGCAATTTCTTAAGCAAGCAAGCAATTCGCTTGCCAACTGTGGCGAACACAGTACCAGACACCTTGTACCTTAGCACTGTTTTCTATCACTGGTCTGCTACAAGCATTCACATAAAGTCGGAACTCTAATAGTGTTACTTATCATTTTAGTTCTAGTTATAAATAAAAGTAATATATTAAGAGTCTCGGAGACATTGTTGTTAGGAAGTTCCAAGGTCTTAAAGGCCAGATAAGGACTAAGTAGGTGTGAGTAATCGGGCAAGGAAAATAAAGTCACTTTTGTTCCTAATCACTTGACTATAATGTAACATGTAACATTAACTAAGACACTCCACCAAATACGTAGTGCACGTCCGAGCAGCAAGACAGCGTGTTGTGTACGCCGTCCACCCTCTTTTATCGCACCAGAACGAGTGTTTCGTAAGAGCGGATGTGACGTAACACAGTTTCCACTCTAAAATATTCGACGTTCCGACATATATAAAATGAATTTCTTGTTTACAGGGGCATGAAATTTCCTAAACAAGAACTAATGGAAGTTGGGCAGAAGATGGTAGAATGCTTTAGGTGAGTATTTTCAAACTGGAATAAGTAAATTAGGGGACATGTTACGTCGATTTAGCGTCTTCCTCATTTGTCGCGAGGGCAGGAGTGTAAGGGGCCCTCCCTCGCATTAGCGTTATGCGATATGAAGAAAGTGTTTGAGTTAGAAAGATCACCTGGAGGGAAGTGTTGCATTATTGTTTTATCAGTCATTATCAGAGCTATTGATCAACTGAACATAATTATTCTTATTAGTGATGAGCCACTAACTTGTAAGTGACTTGCGAGGTGAGGTGTGAGTGTCAATGACCGAGGTACAACACCTGAGCCCTGAGCCTGGTCCTCGATTGACCGGAGATCGATTGAATTGATCGAAGATCGATTGTTAATACTCGGGATAAACTAAACCCAAACCTAATAGACTACAAATTCAAAACAAAATCAACAGATTTGATCCAAGTAAATTTGGGCATTCATTCGGCACCAACTATTATGAATTATATTTATTTCGTATTAGCGTAACACATTTGAATACAAATATTCAAACAGTCGGCATCAACGATCGTCAGGCTTCAGCTACCGTAGAGTATATAATCACTTCATAATAAACCTACGGCGAAAGGTTCCCTACCTCATTCAGAGCGGCCACACCCCGCTACGCACGCTAGATCGCTTACTAACTCACTCACGGCTTACGGCCACACTCATTTTATTTCACCTCACCTCACATGAGGCGAATCACACAAGAGAAAACGAAGTCTTCACCCAGCCTCAATAAAATGACAAGTTACAAATTACTACTTCGTATTCTTTGAGAGTTATTGGAGCCAGAGAAGTTTGGATCGAAGGAGATAGGAGAAGACAACCGTGTTTCCGGTATATATAGCCAAAACTACTCACGCACGTACGCGCTCACGCGCGCACTCGTGAATGCGTGTGCATGCACAAAGTAATATGCAATTTTAAATTTGTAAGATATGGAAGAGCAAGAAATCTTGGCACAAGTGTTCAATTACTTAAAAAGATGTTCTGACATAAGATGTAATGGTAAACCTAAACAGGAAATAAAACAGTTTTTATGTATTATTGAAAAGAATACTCTTGGTTGTTTTCTCAATTCACAATGTGTCATTCACCAAGCTTTCATGCAAATTCAACACATTGCTATTAACAGTTTTATTAATATCAAATCCTGGTCACTCAGACATTTCAAACCATCTGCTTTGACCATTAGACTGCATGTTGGAAATAACACATCAAGAGGAAATCGACTGAGGTTTATTAAATAGCATGGGAGCAGGATAGCTGATTATTGCCAGCAATAAAATTCTTTCAATTAAATTTTTCTATCCCTAGGAGTGTGATAACCTTTTTTTAGTAATGATAGATTTGCGATAGGCAGGTGTATTTAAGATTTTTAAAATTTAATATGCGAAGAATATTTATTATTTAACTTTCAGGTTAGGAGTTCAGGATTTAATCTCATGGAGCCAGGCGCAGCAGGTGCCGGTGCTTGTGTTCTCCGCAGGTCTCGGGGAATCTGTCGTGGCAACTCTAAGAGCAGCTAACTTTTTGCTACCTCACGTAAAGGTAATTTTAATAATATGTATTTTTATGATTTCTTGTATTTACCCGAATACTACACATTTGAAATAAAACTATTTTCTGATTTTAGCGCGTTTTTAATTAGTTTTTAACAAACTATTTTTATAGGGACTGCCCCCCCCCCTCCCCCCGTGACCACGGTTGCTGTAAAGCATCCGAAATGTCGGGAAATAAAAATAGTTTGTAAAAACTAATTAAAAACGCGATAAAATCCGAAAATCGTTTTATTTTAAACATGTATTTTTTAATTTCTTGAATGTGAAGATAATTTATCAACATTTACACGTTCAATGCCAGTAACATGCCCATGGGGTAATTTAAAAAGATTACGTCAATGACTATCCAAGATTCTTTCCTAAAATGAGTTGCGTTTGCTTTTTAAATTTCGCCAGTGTTCTTTATGCCATAAACTGATATATACTAAACGATATTTGTGGTAGTGTCAAAAATTACAAGATGTTAATCATGAGAAATTTGTGTTTAAGAGACACACATTGTGTCAAACAACAATAACACAAATTCTTATATGCCAAGATCACGCCAGGCGTTCATAGATCAAAGAAAATTGTCGCCTACAGATATCCAACTCATCTTATTACATTACTAAAACCATGAGTTCACACGCAAAGTTTTTAATTTAAACTTCATTCAAAACATAGAACTGTGTTCAGTTGAAACTTAAAGCATATTGTATAAATCTGACATCTTCGTAAAGATAGAACTAAACCTTTAAAAAATACGAGATTCTCTGTGATTTTAGTGTGACCGTGTGTTGTGGTGCATTTATGTACGTTTTTTTGGAGGATAATAAGTATCCAATTTTAATACTAGCTTAACACCTGCGTGGAAAGCTAGAGATTAGTCCATCATATGATCATTGTGTGACTTAAATCTTTTACCTTTTAAAGAAATAATTTTTCCTGTTTTTAAAACATAGTATCGTTCTTTTTTCACTCCTATTGGTTGCAGCGTGATTTTATAAAGCTATAAGCCTTCCTCTATGAATGAACTATCCAAAACAAAAAAACTTCTATTCCTAACAGTAATTCCTGAGATTAGAGCGTTCAAACTATCAAACTCTTCATCTTTAAGTGTAGTTATAGGATAATTATTGTCCCAGGTTATAAACTATTTACCAAACATCCTTCAAATCCGTTCACCAATTCCGGTGTAAATGTAACCAACAACATTATATTCCGTCACAGGTCGTATCGAACTTCCTGGCGATGGACGAAACCGACACGATAGTCGGCATAAAGGGCGACGTGATTCACACGTACAACAAGAACGAGGCGGCGATAAGGGACACGGAGTACTACGAGATGGTGAGGGAGCGCCACAATGTGGTGCTAATGGGCGATAACATTGGGGACGCGGGAATGGCGGAGGGGCTGGCGCACTGCCACGTGGTCGTGAAGATAGGCTTCTTGGGCCGCAACGCCGCGCCCAACCTGCAGAACTACCTCAACAACTTCGATATAGTGCTGGTTGACGATTCCACCATGGACGTGGCCAATGCCATATTGAAACTTGTGCCGTGATTAAGTTTAAATATGTTATGTAATTTGATGTTCAATATTTTTATACGTTTTATTGAATATTTGCGCGGAACGAATGAATTGCTTATATTTATGGACGGATATGTAATATTCTCAAAATATAGGCATAGATTTGAATACATTGGTTAGTGTATTGTAGTTATAATATTGATACTTTTGTAGTTATAATGTTGATTAAACTTTAACATCTTCCTGTTATTTGTATTTTCTGTATTTCTTCCTTTTATTTTATGTTTATTGTCTGAAAAGAGTAAATCTTTGTTACAACAAAGATTTACTCTTTTCAGTTTTTTTTGATTTCTATTCTCTGTCTGTGCATCCTTTTCTGTGAATTTATGGGGATTGACAGTTGGTACTGTATCATTGATATTGAGATGATAAAATCAGAATATTTAATCTTACAAATAAATATTTTTCATATTTCTATATATGTTTGTTATCTTTTTGTTGAAATTATTCATTTTAGCCGTTTATTATCAAAATTTTATGTAAATTTAGGTAACAACAAAAGAAATATAAGAAAATTTTGTAGAAAACCTTAATAAATATGAATTATCCTATATATAGGAATAAAATACTTATTTTTATTTTGTGCACAGTTGAAGTTAAATTTTCTGTGTATTTATTTTCTTAGACTGTCATAAAATATAGACAAAAACCACATTTTGTAGTCCGGCCAAAGACAAATAAATATAAAGTATTATTCAACACATTAATCAATCAATCAACCTAACAAGGCAACACTACCCTAGTTAGTAAAAAGGAGGAGGCGAATAAAACAATTTTGATGAAATTAAATACTTTGTTATTATTATAAAACAACACATACAGACATTAATGTATTTTCTAGTCATTACTATGGCGTTTCGATTTTCGATCCATAACTTTTTATAAACCATCCCTTAACAATTTGAACAATATCACAATATAAATGCAGTTTCATTAAAAAAAAACATAGTGATTATTATTAAATATGTAGATTCCAATCACTTTTAATTGTAATAAGAGAAAAAAACATATCAAATTTAAAAATTGGAAACATAAAAATAAGCTCGCCCATTAGCAACTGATTTTCGGTGGTCTTGCTTCAACTTTCTTATGTATATAATAGACATAAATAAAATACAAGGGTAACTCTGGCATAATAACTACGAATAAGTTACACTTTACATTAACCAACAGTACAATTAATGGAAGATCTCCGAAAAATCATGCAATAAATTAACATTGACAATAAAAGCTCTGCAAATACTAACTTTCGATGACAACGGACTAGTTTTAATTTCAAATACTGCTTAATAATACCGCCTAATTAACGATCTAAGACAAAACGGTACTAAGCACACATAATTGCCACAATAAAATTTTTTTTTAATCCTAGCTGTCAAATAATACATATTAAAATTACAAAACATCAGAATCAATGTGTCGATATGTCGCGTCGTATACACTTTCCTAGCATGCAAGTTTTTAATGTTCCGTACTAATAAAAACTACAATACCATATAATATGGCAAGAAATTCTCTCTGACAATCAACATCATTCCAGTATAACTGTCGTCATAGCAACTAAATGACTGGAAAATACATGTTTTATCACAACATACCCTATTAGTTTAACTGAACAAATTAAAAGCTCTAAAATAAACAACAGTCTTAGTACATACAAGTTATTTACACAAAGATTTTATTTATATAAAAATATCCTACTAACTTTTTACATGTAACAATTTTAATCGCCCATGTAGAAATATATAATTTGTCACTATGTACAACAACTAGAAATAGTATTAAAAATAGTCAATTTTTTTAGGAATCATCTAGTCATGAAAGGCAGTGTTAGGCAAGAAATACACTATAATAAAATCGATGAAATATGAAAAGGCACTTTTTGTTTGACATAAGGATTGTTGCATACCATTTTATGTTATGAATGAATATTAAAATAAATTTTCTATGTAAATTGTTTTTTTTAATTTCAACAACTACATTATCTTCACTTCCCAATACAGGGGCAGCCAGAGGTCTAGATAAGACAATTTACTCGTTTCGACTTAATGGATTATATTTATAATGGATTGTAATTAATTGTGTTATAATGTAGGGAAATATTTTTATCAAATGGCAATAAAATACCAGCTTTATGTCTCTTAAAACTCTGTTTCTTCCATAAGAAAGATCTGCTAAAACCTCCGTACATCGTAAGTGGATTGACGATTGCAGTAATAAACAATTCCCGCATTTTTTAATTCGATTATGGCTGTTCATTCGCACCTAAGATCTCGTCATTTATCTGTTTAACTTTTTGGTTTAGTATTTTTGCCCGCCATCTATTGTTATCCATTAGAATTATCAAAATTTAAATTAATTTATATTTTATACTTATGGGAAATACAAGTATTCTTGTAGTTAATTTTTTGACAAATTTCTGTTTATGATATTGGCCTCAAAAAATATGTCGGAATTAATGTCCCAGCAAGACGGAAGCCCTACAGAAAGAGGAGGTTTATTCGTTAACATCGTAGAATTTACAATTCCTAACATGAAACCCTTAAAAATTCGAATAAAAAATAAAAGGGGCGGGTCATGCTGCCAATGATCATTTTGCCTTTAAAAATTTTGGTTAAAATTTTGGATTTTGAAATTTAAATTTTTGGATGATATTGGTATAATCAACAATAATGTTCCATATTACTTTATTGTTATTACTTCTTACGAGTGTATTATAGTGTAAAGCAATATTTTTGGGGAGTACTAATACAGTAATTAATGCGTTTTTTATTTATTCACAAGTTTTTTTCGAGCAATGTGTTTAGGAGAGGTTAACTTTGTATTAAAAACAAGAATTGAGTGTTCACGTTAAGTGTATTTCTTGCCATTGCGACTATAACGATACCTGGAATTGTCCAGTCTTCGGCAAGGCATCAGGCACGGTAGAAAAATACGCAAAAAAGTGGAACTCGGAAATATCATTCACCATACAAAAATACATGATTTTTATCACCCATGTTGTATTATCACTCGAAATCACATACATTTGTAAACTGATGAATCAACTTACATCTTAATATACCATACGCTCACTTTTGTATATTTGAACGTTGTAAAGGCAACCTCACCCACACCATACCTTTTTCTGTCGAGCATGGTCTCTACTTTGATCGTATGGGAGATATCTGTATGAGAATTACTGGTAAGCCGT
>JAGSMR010000001.1:5630000-5845000 GCA_029286605.1 Sericinus montela
GATGGTAAGTGATTACCGCCGCCCTTATGAACATCGCAATACCAGAGGCATAGCAGATGCGTTGCCTTCCTTAGGGTGCCCCCCACCCCCCCAGAATTGGGGGAAGGGGGTGTGCGGGCCATCGGTTATCTGCACTCACCAGACGAAACGCAGAAGTGTGTTAGACTTCTACTTCACGCCGGTATTCTGTGAGGTCGTGGTACTTCCCCGGTCGAGCCGGCCCAATCACGCAACAACAAAAGCTGTTGCGTGGCTCTACCACTGTTTGCTTAGACATGAAGTTTGTGACGGGCCTACCGTGAAGTTGTCCTAAAAAATTATTCGGTGGAAGGTAGGTCGAAAGGACTTAATTGTAAAGACCTGTCTCTTCTGAATGAGAATAATGAGTTTTGAACGTTAAAATTAGGTAATGAAATAATAAATATGTCCAGGCCATATAACTCGAAACAGTTTTACTATCCATAACGAAGATCAAAAGTCACGATAGCCAAGTGGTTGAGTGGTCGGAATTTCGAGTCGAGAGACCCAAGTTCGATCCCCAGGTGGCAGGCTCGTACCAAAGGGTTTTTCAAAAACTTATGTACGAATTATATCGTTGGCTTGGACATAAAGGCGGCGAAGGGCTCACAACCTGTCACGTTGTCCTGGAAGAATCTTCGGTGGAAGGTGGGTCGAAGGGACTTAAATGTCTATTCTAGTAGTAGTAAAAGATAATAAACGAAGAGTAATAGAATTATGATCAATGAAGCATTCCATTTTACTCCTCGGGGCTGATACAGCGTCCGTAACTCACGTAGATTTTGTCGTAGAAGTTGTATGCAGATGAATAGGCTGCTGCTAAACTTGTTTTATTTTATTTTATTTTGTATTTATTCAGGATATATAGAACATATAAAAAAACAGATAACTACTCACTGATAATAAAACTTAAATCAGTTAATTTTCCCAAAGTTTCCCCTTTTCACAATGAATACAAAATAAAAACTAAATAGTTATGGCTTAAATTTCTTTTCAAAGTATAGAAAAAAATAAAGTAATAGAAAAAGATGTTAAAGTAAAAAAATTAGTAAAAATGTAAATTGTAGGCCAAATAAACAGAAACTTTCACTATTGCTTTGAATTAATCTCAGTAGTGAATACTCACTTAATGGTATTTGCTCTATAAACACTAACAATTCGGATTTTTACGTAAAATATAATAACAGTGGCAGCCATATTTTTATACCTATAATTTAAGTAATACTCTTGACCACGATGACAAAGTTCGTACTTTTGTCATAAAAATGTTTGTTACGAAATATTAGGACCAGTTACAGCTCGCAATTTCGCACATGCATTAAGTAGCATATGCCTTTCATGTCATGTTTTATAATAATTAAAATAAATTGTTAGGACAAATAGAGAAATAAATATGTTAATTCAGATTAGAAACTATCCGCATTCCAAAATCTAAACATCCAAACACAACTTTCGATTTATAATATTAGGATAATATGCTACCCTAATATTAAATCGATCATAGCAATCATGCTGTGAGGTATCAGCATAAACATTAAAAACTTATGAACATATTATTACTGTCGATAGATAGCGAGATTACCATTTCGAAAACTTACATCAAAGTTAAGCGATTCAAAGGTGCGGATAATCTGGCACTGTGATCGCCAATCAAACTGTATTGATTATGGGAAATCCTACCAACGGAAGGCCAGTCCGGCCGGGGACATAAGCTTCTGTTTTGCAAGCCTGTAATTATATAAATAACATAAAATTAATTCCCTATAACTTTGTTTTATTATTTACTTTGGTAGTTATAGTAAAGTTTCTCCACCGACGCAACCAAATTAATTTGGTAAGAGCTCAAATAAACCTTTGTAAATATAAGGAATGTACAGGTCGCATTTAAGTATATTTTAAGAACGTTGATTAACCTCGCTAATTTATTAATTTAGCACATTTCCAGTGCTTAATGCAAATTCATTTTATCAAGAAAAAATATCAAACATTTGTTAGAAAAACAGTTTGATGGAAGAGCCGAACGGACTTGTTTTAGATTTCATAATTTCTTTTAAATATATAAATGGTATCGTTATAATTAATCGATATAAAATGTATTAATATCAAAAGCTCAGCATGAAGAAAAACTGATATTAAACTTATTAAATGCATATTAATCAAAAACTCAGACATGATTAATGTTTTGCTTCATTCTGTCAACATTACGAATATTACTATGAAAGCTGCAAATACAAATTTTAATTTTCAACAGCCTGTATTTTAACCATGTTGTTTGTGTACAAATTATACAGCGTAGATGTCGAAGGCAATCAAACTCTATGGTAGTTAATGTATAAAATAAAATAATAAAATATAAAATATCTTCACGCAATTCCCAATACAGGGGTAGACAGAGGTCAAGTCTAGACAATTAAGTCCCTTTGACCCACCTTCCACCGAAGATATTTTCGGGACAACGTGACAGGTGGTGAGCCGTCGCCGCCTTTATGTCAAGCCAACGATATTCGTACATAAGTTTTGAAAAACTCATTGGTACTGCCACCTGGGGATCGAACTCAGGTCTATCGACTCGAAATTCCGGCCACCAACAACTCGGCTATCGTAACTTTTTAAGTAGTTAATGTAAAACAGAAAAAATTTTAAATTTCTCGATACACAACTTTACGCCTATTGGTTTATCTTCACGCAATTCCCAATACAGGGGTAGACAGAGGTCAAGTCTAGACAATTAAGTCCCTTTGACCCACCTTCCACCGAAGATATTTTCGGGACAACGTGACAGGTGGTGAGCCGTCGCCGCCTTTATGTCAAGCCAACGATATTCGTACATAAGTTTTGAAAAACTCATTGGTACTGCCACCTGGGGATCGAACTCAGGTCTATCGACTCGAAATTCCGGCCACCAACAACTCGGCTATCGTAACTTTTTAAGTAGTTAATGTAAAACAGAAAAAATTTTAAATTTCTCGATACACAACTTTACGCCTATTGGTTTATCTTCACGCAATTCCCAATACAGGGGTAGACAGAGGTCAAGTCTAGACAATTAAGTCCCTTTGACCCACCTTCCACCGAAGATATTTTCGGGACAACGTGACAGGTGGTGAGCCCGTCGCCGCCTTTATGTCCAAGCCAACGATATTCGTACATAAGTTTTTGAAAAACTCATTGGTACTGCCACCTGGGGATCGAACTCGGGTCTATCGACTCGAAATTCCGGCCACCCAACAACTCGGCTATCGTGACTTTTTAAGTAGTTAATGTAAAACAGAAAAAAATTTTAAATTTCTCGATACACAACTTTACGCCTATTGGTTTATCTTCACGCAATTTCCCATATGGGCGTAGGCAGAGGCTTACACAACAGGCCTTTACTAAAGAAGACCTTTCGACCAATACGTGTTTTGTATTTGATATACAATGTACATGAAACCTTATCTGACCTTGTTTAAAAGACGAATTTAATAAATAAGTCATAATATTTTTATTATAATTTCCGAAAGAAGACAACATTTAGTATGAATATCTGATATGGGTATAATTTAAAATCTTTCATGTATTGTCTCCTACTTATATAGTTATGTTGTACGCTTATAGATACGATATTATTTTTGTTTTTCGTCATTTACTCTTAACAACATAAATATTCTATGTGTATATATATATATATATATATATATATATATATATATATATATATATATATATATATGTATATATATATATATATATATATATATATATATATATATATATATATATATATATATATATATATATATATATATATATATATATATATATATATATATATATATATATATATATATATATATATATATATATATATATATATATATATATATATATATATATATATATATATATGTATATATATATATATATATATATATATATGTATATATATATATATATATATATATATATGTATATATATATATATATATATATATGTATATATATATATGTATATATATATATGTATATATATATATATATATATATATGTATATATATATATATATATATATATATATATGTATATATATATATATATATATATATATATATATATATTTATATGTATTTATATATCTATGTATTGTATAAGTATTAATTTATGTATTGTATGTATATTTATGTATATAATGTATCGTCCGTATGTTTATGTAATATTTTATTATAATTTCCGAAAGAAGACAACATTTACCTAAATTTTTTAAATTCGTTCAATTTTTTTTTCATCTCTTTATACAAGTTTAATCTAGAAAATTATTCAATGTGATTAACAAAACAGAAGATTTCCATTAAAGCAAAGTACAGTTTACAAAACAAAATAACTATAACAGGTTTTATGTATGTATATATATATATATATATATATGTATATATATATATATGTATATATATATATATATGTATATATATATATGTATATATATATATGTATATATATATATGTATATATATATATATGTATATATATATATGTATATATATATATATGTATATATATATATATATGTATATATATATATATATATATATGTATATATATATATGTATATATATATATATATGTATATATATATATGTATATATATATATGTATATATATATATGTATATATATATATGTATATATATATATATATATATATATATATGTATATATATATATGTATATATATATATGTATATATATATATATGTATATTTATGTAATAATGAATTGTTTACAATAATTTTATCTGCTCCGGTCACAATAATTGTCATTATTTCGCAATTGTTATTATTCCATAACACAAACAAGAGTAAAGCTGATTTGATTTAGCCACTAGAAATTGTATAACGCAGCTCACAACTTGAATAGCATGTCACCGAAACTATTTAATTTGAACATTTTAAACGTGGACCAGATTCTAATGAATAGGGAAGAGGAAATCAGTTCAATTTACTTTAATTACATCTTTGGTTTACATGGTATCGTTTATATTACAATAATTTTATCTGCTCCGGTCACAATAATTGTCATTATTTCGCAATTGTTATTATTCCGCAACACAAACAAGAGTAAAGCTGATTTGATTTAGCCACTAGAAATTGTATAACGCAGCTCACAACTTGAATAGCATGTCACCGAAACTATTTAATTTGAACATTTTAAACGTGGACCAGATTCTAATGAATAGGGAAGAGGAAATCAGTTCAATTTACTTTAATTACATCTTTGGTTTACATGGTATCGTTTATATTGCAATAATACAAATTTGAAGTATATATTATATATTGAAGTGGTCAGAAAGGACTTCTTTATCTAGAGTTCTACCTCTAGTGTTGAGCAATTGCATAAATTTTTGTTCATTTTAGTTAATTAAATAATAGGTTGATTTTATTGCATATGAAAGCCAAAAAAGAAATAGAAAGAAAATAACAAAATCGTGTCTGTGTTCATTCGTTAATTAACACGCAATAGCCAATGGAAACACGAACGTGACTCGTTTTAGTGATGCAGCTCAACTAACTTTTAATAATGGGAAATTCTCGTGAGATAAGGTAATGAAAAGCCTGATTTGTTAGCTGTCCACGTCGTATCATTAATTAATTATTATCACATAACACACTGACCACTGCTTTCGAAACTAATGGTTGCAGGTTTGAATCTCGCTCTGGGCTAACTTTTTTGTAATTAATACTGAAATGAAGATATTTGAGAATGCTTGTACTCGAGTCATGGATGTTACAATATTGAATATATAGGTATTTATGTTCTGTGTAAGTGTATATCTAATTATATAATGTACGGTTGGTTTGGATAGTAATACGACGGTAGGCTTACCACCTGTCACGTTTTCGTAAATAAGCTACGGTGAAAAGTGGGTCGAAAGATTGTCTTGATCTGTGATTACTCCAGTATAGGAAAGCATACCATACCAAGGAAATTATTTTCTTTTCAATATTATAGATATTACATCGTATTCATACTATTAATACTAATATTTCTATGACTAATTTAAATAAAGTTAAGTATTCTACACTTCTGTATATATGTATATTTATGTAATAATGAATTGTTTACAATAATTTTATCTGCTCCGGTCACAATAATTGTCATTATTTCGCAATTGTTATTATTCCGCAACACAAACAAGAGTAAAGCTGATTTGATTTAGCCACTAGAAATTGTATAACGCAGCTCACAACTTGAATAGCATGTCACCGAAACTATTTAATTTGAACATTTTAAACGTGGACCAGATTCTAATGAATAGGGGAAGAGGAAATCCAGTTCGAATTTACTTTAATTACATCTTTGGTTTACATGGTATCGTTTATATTGCAATAATACAAATTTGAAGTATATATTATATATTGAAGTGGTCAGAATTTCGAGTCGAGAGACCCGAGTTCGATCCCCAGGAGGCAGGTTCGGACCAATGGGTTTTAAAAAAAAAAAAAAACTCATGTATGAATAATATCGTTGGCTTGGATATAAATACGGCGACGAGCTCACCACCTGTCACGTTGTCCCGAAAATATTTTCGGTAGAAGGTGAGTCGAAGGGACTTAATTATCTAGACTAGACCTCTGTCTAGTCTAGACAATTAAGTGCCGATTGGGAATTGCGTGAAGATATTTATTTAGTATAGGTACGTTTTTTTACAGAAAAGGGAGGCAAACGAGCAGGGGGCTCAAGTGATGTTAAGTGATTACCGCCGCCCATGAATACCCGCAATACCAGAGATATAGCAGATGCGTTGCCGGCCTTAGAGTGCCCCCCCCCCTCCAGAATAAGGGGGGGGGCGAGGGCCTCCGGTTACCTGCACTCACCAGACGAAACGCAGAAGTTTGTTAGACTTCTACTTCACGCCGGTATTCTGTGAGGTCGTGGTACTTCCCCGCTCGAGCCGGCCCATTCATGCAACAACAAAAACTGATGCGTGGCTTAACCACTGTTAACTGTATGTGTTACACAAGAAACAATCTGAAATTATTTCAGAGATTTCCTTGTCGTAAGCTTTACACGATTACGTAGGATATCAAACAGATTAAAGCGAAAAATAATTAAAGCTGAGCTTCTCAAAGTGTAAGGGAAACAGAAAATTTTTCTCTGAAAGATGTTACAAATGCTATTATTTCTTACTTTCCGTCACCCTTCGAATAAAATGCAAAGATTTCCCTTCACTACACCCTTAAAAGAGAGGAGCGACGAATTCTGTCACGACTGCTTTTTTGAAAAACGTACTAAAGTACAAACACTGTTAATAACATAATAACAAAATAAAAACCTAGTAATATTACACTGCGTCAAAAAAACAAATACCGCGAATTGCCTGAAAGTCAACAAATATTTTCTGGCAATTCGCATTTCAAGTTTTAGAAACCCTCTGATATATATTAAAATTACCAAAAAATGCAATTGGTAAGGAATTAGGAAACAAAAAATGCCCTTTTTATTTTTATTTTTAAATACCCTATTATATTTTTGGAAATATATGTGAGTTTTTGCCTAAATTATCTTGTATAATTATATCTACATTTCAGAACAAACACACAGTCCTCAGAGTTTATACGATTCGTCTTAGTTAGTAACTCCACTTTATCAAAATGATAACCGGTGATTTCAAAATTACTGGGGAGTGGAATACTTTATTATTTTATTCGTAAAGTATACCCCAAGTTTCAAGACGAACATAAGTTTTCATAATGAATTACAGAAACAAATCGAAGCCCTCAGTGCAAGTAATATAAGTAAGTTTTTTTTGTTAATTTAAATCACTAAAGCCGAGTGGTCGGATGATCGGATTTCTAATCAATAGACCCGATTTCGATCTCCAGGTGGTAGCGTCGTACCAATGGATTTTTTCAAAACATATTTACGATAAATATCGTTTGCTTGGACATAAAGACGGTGACAGGCCGTCACCATCAGTCCCGTTGTCCAAAAAAGTCTTCTGTGAAAAGTGGGTTGAAACTACTTGTCTAGACCTGTATCTACTCCAGTGTTCAAATAGGCGTGAAGATACAGTTTAAATTATGCAGGGTCTAAAAATGGTCTGTAAATGTTCTGACTCTATTGAATGAAATACCTGTAGTAAAATAAGAGGTCATAAAAAGTTTATATTATAAAGGATTTGCCTATTTTGTAAGCAAAAAAAGAGGTTGGGTTTACTCCAACCTCTACAGATAACTACAGATATTTTAAATGGCAAATATTCTAAAATCGAATTAACTCTTTGTTTATCTTTGATTTAATGAAGTACGCAATCTTAATATTTAAAATGAAACATAATCTTGGAGGCTTTAATGATCATCTCTTGTCTGGGTGCAATTTATCAATGTCAGTGCAAGAAGAGACAGTTTTGAATCGCAAACTTTTTTTTTAACATAGAGGCCTATTTTTTTAATTAGAAAAATATTTATAATGTTTTGTTTCTCATTGGTTTGCTCTAATTGAAAACAAATTAGATTGCTTATAAAATTTCGCTTTGCGTTATTTGACTTTTGTACTGGTTTCTTAAGGAATACTATATACATCCTATAACCTTAAAAATTAGGCTACCAAGAGTATAGGGATTTTTCAAATCTGGCTAGTAATTGCTGAAAATAGAGCATCCAGGTAAAAAACAAACTTCACTACAGGTAAAAAAAAAGTTCACTAACACTCGTAACATCATATCATTACTGCCTGTTAAAGTTCACTGCAGGACATAGACCTCTCCGTAGGAGGCTTTGACACAATCGCCATGCTTGACAAGCAAATTTGCGATCACAGTATCACACACTTTGCACCTTAGACTATTAGTTTTTAATTTTAAGGTAATCATCTTCGAATATCAGTACCCGATTGCATTTTAAAGCATTTCCCTTAGACACCTCTTACGACACCCACAAAAAGAGAGGGGAGGTATCATTCGTTTACCAATATCTAACAGCATGTGAAATACATATGAAACCTTATCTATTGATTCGGGCAAAAATCTAAAAAATCATTCAAACGATATTTAACCATTTAAAATATTATTTGATTGGTTTTATTTTTCACTAAAGGTAATAAAATACAGATTTTTTTTAATAATTTATAAAAAAAACCTTTTGAATATAAGTTACTGAAAATTCACAGCCAAACTATATCGTTGTCTTTAATATTTATTCCTAAGCAGTTATCTCTACTTACCTTATAAGTCCGGTAAGTTCGGTCACATGTGCAGCTTACAGGATAAAGTTTAGGCCAAACACTTTTATTCATTTTCTTGTAACCCTCACGAACAGAAACCCGCAACTATATGAAAAACAGACATAAATGGATAGTTCAATTTACTTCTTACAACTTTTCCTTTGAAGTATACATTGTTTATTTTAGATTAAGATAGCAGCAAGAATGGGTTATGTTGCTGAAATTTTAAATATCTAATTATTATATCCGATACATCCACCGTATGTGAACGGTGGGAATTTTTTTACAGATTCGATCTTCTCCATACTTTGTTATCTACTTCAAGAATAATGAATTTCCAAAATTCAAAGTCCACTTAAAATTTACCGTTTGATGATGAGATATTTTTAAAAAACACAAGACTTCATTTATAAAAACTAGAAATATTTACGAACCCCACATAGTCCATGGTGATACTCACACCCGATATGTTATTTATTACAAAGTACATAAATATCGAATATTTGAAGAATTAATTTAAGTTTAAAATGCTCAACTGATACGCTCACATATACCTTTTGATGGTAACGCCATAATTAGTCACCCTTTTTATTATGGTGAGTGTTGAAGAGAGGACTGAGGGAAATCCAAATGTTATGGCTAGCAAGGCGAGGCAATATTATCGAAAAATAATCATACAAAATGAAGCACACTGATTGTAGCCATAAGATATCTTTGTAAATATATCGTATTTCGACTGGAAATGTGCTTGCTGAACCTAATGTGGCAAATCCTTCCGGAATATAACGATGTACGTGCGTAACAATATTGAAGCCCGAACTGTCTGTAGGTATCTACAATATTAAGTATTTTTTTAATCGATTCTTTAAAATAGATAGTTATAGATAGAGCTTGCCCCTGTGAGTTAGGTTCCAGTGGTATAATTCGCTGGGACCAGGACGAATCAATGCTACGTTTGCTCCGGTAGCATAGGTCAAGTGCAAATCATACTCGAAAATTTTACTCCATAAATCGTAAAAAATGTGTACGGAGGTAAAAAAAGCCGGCAACACAATACTTTAAAACTCTCTTATACCGATATCTTATAGGTGAACCTTGAGTTCAGTTGTATGAAACCAAAGATAAATTTAGAATTTTTCAATGCCATTTTTGAGATTAATTTCAATTTATTCATACATTTCATTCCAGCATAATATTTTCATGCAGCGAGCGAAGTAAATACGTAATTTTAGGTAGAAAAATAGCACGCAATAGTTTAAAATAGAGCAACTTAAATTATACAATTCATTCATTCATTAACATGTTCTAAAAATTTATCAAATTTTATTTTCAAAAGTGGTTTCATACTTTCTAGAAATGACGGCGCTTCAAGGAGGTAAAGTGAATGCGCATCAGTGTCTTTAAAATGTTAAGTGCATTGAATATCGAAATGGCTGCAAAAAGAATACCTATCTCTAAATATAAAATAGACTCAAATTAGATAC
Source organism: Sericinus montela (assembly GCA_029286605.1). Taxonomy (NCBI): domain Eukaryota; kingdom Metazoa; phylum Arthropoda; class Insecta; order Lepidoptera; family Papilionidae; genus Sericinus; species Sericinus montela. The sequence continues at coordinate 5,640,701 of JAGSMR010000001.1, forward strand.
ACTAGTGAAGGGTTATGAGTGCAGGGATTCTGGTACGGCGATTCATCAGAGTATGTTTCTGTCTATTTTTTTAAAGTTTTTTCATCACATGAAAAACGCTTTGCCAAAAATACATTAAAATCACTCTACTGAATTCGTCAGAATGTTACATTTATTTAGTTGAAAATATTGAAATTTAAATGAAAGAACATGGTCTCCCTAGATAGAAGATTACTTAAATACTGTATTTTTGAGTTTGCCTGGCACCTGGGAAGGTAGAGTCGAACAATTAACCTCGAGACATTCACTCGTCTGACATAACTCTTCCTCCCTTTAATCGTTGTAATAAGAAAGAAGATCTTCGTAGTTTCTGGTTCCATAACACTTTAGCTACTTCTACAAATTTGTATATATTTATTGTATTTAATTATAAAAAAAATATTATGGTGGGTATAATTTAAAGACTGAGTTTAATGAGAGCTTACTGCGGACTGGTGTTAACGGTGTTACCGGCTGTTAATGGTTGTGAATTAACAACGGTGTGTTAACGGCTGTTAACTGTGGTGAATTAACAATGATTAAAACAAGACAAGTTTCTAAATCAGATGGTTTCAATGAGCCCGATAGTATATTTGGTTCAACTGCTTTCAAAGCTGAAGGCTGCGAATTCGGGTCCTACAATATATGTAGATCTAAATCACTAACAAAAGTGTCCCGCATCTAACCTAATGAATATCAATTTTGTTAACGACATATGGATACTTATGTATACTAATGTTGTATCAATAGTAACGGTTAATTGTAATTTTTAATTTCTCGGCTTTACCTGAATGGATCTTGATAATTTTTTTATAGAAAAATTATTTCTCATATTAATGGACGCCGAGATTATTTTTGAAATTAATGACATCTTTTTGTCGTGAGCCGTGGTAGCTTAGTGGTCAGGGCGCTTCCCTTACAAATCAATTGTCTTACGTTCTTTATTCGCAGCATACTTTCTGTCCCGAATTCATTATGAACTATGCCGTGAAGAAAAACTGTAAGGAAACCAGGGAGTAATAAAAAAACATAAAAAACATGTTAAAGACATGTGAAATCTGCAAACCAGTACTGGAGCAGCACACCAACGCGATTCACCTGCTCTTTTATCTTTCAATTTTTTAAAAATGCTATCGCCGGGCACTTGGCACTATTTACAGTCAAACTACATTACTTTACATTTTTCGTGACATTGTTAAATCTATTAAAAGATACATATATCTATAAAAAAACATAATCGATAAACCACTAGACTAGTACACATAATATACATGATCAATTATCGATATAGGTGCATGCACATATCCTGTCTACTTCACTTATTTACTGAGACAAAGCGGATAAGAGTTAGTTCTAAAGACAGAAAAAATATATCTTGAAAATATAACTTGGAATGATACAGCCTGTATAATAGAAATTATTACCTAAACCAAGTAGCGTGGCTATATTTCCTTAGTAAATAATAAATAAATAAATATCTTCACGCAATTCCCAATACAGGAGTAGACAGAGGTCTAGTATAGACGATTAAGTCCCTTAGACCCACCTTCTACCGAAGATATTTTCGGGACAACGTGACAGGTGGTGAGCCCGTTGCTGCCTTTATGTCCATGCCAACGATATAATTCGTACATAAGTTTTTGAAATACTCATTGGTACGAGCCTGCCACTTGGGGATCGAACCACTCGGCTATCGTGACTTCTATATCTATCGTGGCTATGTTTCCTTAGTAAGAACTATAACTATCTTTATATACTATCATCATGTTTCATGTTAGTTATTTGCATAAATATATATTAAGTACCTAACCAAAGAAGAAGTGTAAAATGTTTTGAATGTAAATAAGCCTCACGACCACACCTTACCATGAACTCAATTCATGATCTCAATGAAAATGAGCCCCCACTTGCAATCTGTTTGTTTTAATTCGCTGGCCATACACTTGCTGTGTGTACAGACTTCTCATTATGTTCATAATGCAGTAGATGTGGAAAAACATATGATGTCGTTCGTATGCAACGAGATGAAGAGTCTATTAAAGTATCTAAAGATTTTTTTAAAGGGTATCAAGTGAAGTTAAAGTCGTTTAATATAGTTAAATCATAGTTATTTCATGCTAGTTGCGGCCCTCGACTTATATGTTTTAAATATAAGTAGCCAAAGTTACACTTTATAAGATATAATTTCCTAAATATTTCATAAAATAACTTTATTTTCATGTTTGATACACACTTTTTTATTTATTGCTTATTTTTATTTATTTGTATATATTGATAGCGGAGTAGCTGGGTGATCTGAGTTCGAATCGGGAGACTCGTAGTCCTTCATGAGGAAGACTTCAACCAATAAGTTTTGCGAACAGCGCACGTATGCGATTGGCATCGCTTTGATATATAGTTACCACTTGGAACAAACTTACATAATTACATACTTCGCCTCTATTTTGAGCCTTATTTGATACATTTATCTAGTTAATTTGCCGTTTGGTAACGTTGTTAGGATATTGCCACCCCCCTTCCCGTGGGTGTCGTAAGAGGCAACTAAGGGAAACATCCTTGAATATCGTTATGGAAACCGATAGACGGCGGGATAATCAATTCGCAGATGGGCAGCAGCGTCTGATCGATCACCAATTCGCTTGCCATGCGTGGCGATCATGACAAATCCTCCCTATGGGAGATGCCTACGTAGGCCTGGCCTGCAGTGGACTTTAATTGGCCATTAAATTAATTGCGGCCAATGTCATAGATATTGACCGGTCTGTTCATGCAATGCCAAGAAAAATTAATCAGAACTAATAAAACCTTAGTAGTGTAAATGTGCATGTACGTTTGCGTATACGTATTTGTGTGTGGGTATCCATATCTTAAGCATTAAGTTTAGGATACTGAAATATAGCAGTCTATTTATTTTTACGGGAAAGCGTACATACTTTACCTACACTCATATACAACATGGAGCAGCCGATGCATTTACACCCTAAAATGAAATTAATGATAGTTGTTGAGGGCATAGATTGAGAGGGAGATCGGACCTCGTGTTACGCGTAATATGCGTACACTTATAAAAACATAATAAGTCAGGTTACTATATCAGACAATCTCATTCATTTCTATAGATGAAGCTACGAATTGACTCCATTACAAAACAAGAACTGAAAACTCAAAGGAAATTTAAAAATTACAATAATAAATGATTTTCCTAATGCAATGTCTGACTCAGTACTGAATTTTACTGGTTAGGGTGTTATAACATAATAACTTACTTACGATTATTGTATAGTTAGATTGGGCATTAAGTCGGTGATAGGCGCACCACCTGTCACCTTGTCCAAATAAGCTTTAGTAAATAGTGGGTGGAAAGGATTTCATTGTCTAAACCTCTGCCTACTCCTGCATTGTACATTACGTGAAGATATAGAAAAAGAAACAGAGTGGTAAATTCTTATGCCAGTACCACTTTACACTGTATTTTCTCTTTGATTCTGCTCGGAACTAAGACTTTCCATAGGGCAGCAAAGATTACACGTTGTTCTTAATACAAACTCATATTCATTGTTTCACAGAGTATAGTAGCTTTGATAATCAGTTTAAAAAAAATCCGACTAATTATATTCTACAATTCCCACCGAGGACGGCAACGAAGGCTAGCTTTTAATGGGATTAATTTGCTTTACCCGTATTAGCATTTCAAAGACACAAGGAAGGATGTGACATTGCTAACCTTAAAGTTAATTACGTTGTGTACATAACGAATTAAATGTTTATGAAAAGAAATTGTCAATGAGATGATTATAAGTAAGTCGTTTTTATAGATATTTAGGATATTGCGTTATTTTCCTTCTTACTTTTTATTTCTTTTATATATTATTTATTTTTTCTTAATTTCATAATTATTTATTAAGGTAAAAATTTCACACTTGCTGTCAAATACTTATGCTGTATACCCATAAAGGTACTTCATATTGTCCAAAGTAGATTTTTGTATGTATTAATGTATGGACGTATCGGCGAACGCAGTAACAGAAACCATGGTGCCGCCAGACAATATAGTCACAAATTCCTAAAGCTTTCCTGCATTAGACATTAGAAAATTTCTAGAATACGTCCTTTAATTTAAAAAAGTAAAATAAATTGACGTTTTGTTCAAGAGTTTTAAAACTGTAATTGATTTAATCCAGTTTGAGCGGAATGCAATGCGGTTGTGGAGGAGTTCTAAATTTAGCGGCATGTTAAACTACTTTGTTGGGGTAGTGTTCTGAAAATGATTGTGCAATGCGCCGCTCTACCCTTGTTCTAGTTAATTTGCTGCCTTATTTACATTACTTCTTAATTATTCTAACATAAATGAGCATAATAATTTGATATTTACATGCACATACAACGCATGTGATGCTTTAACGGATTTTATAGAGCTTAATATTTCCTTTAAACAATTACTTGGAGTGTGAAAAGTTATTTTATTTCACGTTATTTTATTTATTTTGATCAATTCTTAGGAATATTTTTTCATGTATAGTCTGATCGGACATACCTCTACTTTCAAATTCATTATTATCTACATACACGTCTAGGTATTCGAGTAATCCCTCCACTCTCTAAGCAATCTACTCACGCGGTCTTTGAAAGTTAAGGTGGTCCACACCATAATTTTTTTTTGTTTCTATTTTTTTATGATATAGCATTCAAAAATACATACAATCCTACATTTTTACCCTTCTACGATTAATCCCTATTTTTTAAATAGCAAAACAACGTTGGCAGGCTCTCACCAATGGCAATTCCCAATACAGGGGTAGACATAAGTCTAGTCTAGACAATTAAGCCCATAAAATGGGTAATAAAACTTTGCTTGTTAATAATGGTAATAAAACTTACTTTTACTTTACGTGTTTTTCAAAAACTTATGTACAAATTGTATCGTTGGCTTGGACATAAAGACGGCGACGGGTTCACCACCTGTCCCGAAAATATCATCGATGAAAGGTGGGTCAAAGGGACTTAATTATCTAGACAAGACCTCTGTCTACCCCTGTATTGGGAACAACATGAAGATATTTATTTATTAATTTGTGTAACAAACGGCGACCTCATTGCTGCATAGCATTTTCTTCCAGAAAAACTCAAGAAATTACCAAAATGAAATATTAACGGTAAGGATGTACATAAAAACTACAAAGTATAATACAAAAACAAATTAAAAGTAATAAGCAAAACATACCTTCTAGGAGTGATCATAACGATATAAATGTCTGGGGGGAAAAGAGAAATTGAGATAGACTGGAGCTAGAGAGATAGATAATGTTCTTTGACCTGTTATTTAATAGAAACAAGGTTTTAAGAAAGTTTAATAGGCAGAAATGAAGAGTTCCAGCTTAACAAAAAATTAAAAAAAAAATTATGGTAAAAATTTGAGGATCGCTTAGGATGTTCAAGGAAGAGGTTTTCATACGAAGGTAGAGGAAAGCTATGTGAGAAACAGATAAATTGAAAATGTTATTTTAAATAGATTGATATATTAAATAGGATGCAGTAAAGAGCAGAAAGAATATAATAAAATATGAATAGCCAGAAAGACATGACTAAATCCTTTTGTACTCCCATTTGGACGCTAAATAAGTAGTAGTAGTAGTAGTAGTATATACTTTATTGTACACCACACATAAACAAGGAATAAATAAATTACAGAGAAAACTTAATAAAAACGTATGTACAATAAGGCGGTCTTATCGTTGAAGAGCGATCTCTTCCAGACAACCTTTGGGCAAAAGAGAAACTTGAATTAAGAACAGTAGGAGGTGGTGCGTTTTATGTTACACTTACATACTAATACCTAAATAAACTAAACTATATTTTGTTAAAATACCACAACAATACATAAAAAATAATACTAAAATAAACATACTAATAAATAGGTATATATAAATATATACACATACATTTATTATCTATGTATATATAATACATAGATAATAAATAAATACAAAAGAAAGAGGAAAAAAACACAGAATAATTATCTGTTGCTAGAATTGGTTATCAATAACCACAAAGTGTTAGCTAATGCTTCTTGACGTCACTTTTGAATCTTTCCAAAGTTTGTGCACGTTGAATTTGGAGTGGAAGTTCATTCCATGATCTTATGGCTTGGCTCGTAAAAGAATATTTCATAAATTTTGTTCGAAATGAACATGGTTCTAGAATAAGTTCGCCGGCTGACCGAAGAACTCTATCAGGTCGATCATGACCAAGAAACTTAAAGTTTTCCTTCAAGTAACTTGAAGTCAAAGGAGTGAACAACACAGAGTACAAAAGAGATACAGTTTGCAGATTCTGGTGAAAGCGAATGGGTAACCACTTGAGCTATAAACGATATTCGGATACATAATCATATTTGCGCAAACCAATTATGAACCTGATAGCTATATTTTGAATTCGCTCAAGTTTGTTCAGTTGGTCTTCAGTTAAATCGAGATAACTTGCGTCCGCATAATCGAGAATAGAGAGAAGTAAGGATTGTGCTAACATAATCTTAGTGGGAATGGGGAGAAAAGAACGTAAACGACGAAGTAAACCCATAGTAGCAAACACCTTTTTGCTCATTTCTTTTAACTGCTGCGACCACGACAAGGTAGAATCTATATATATTCCCAGATTTTTTAAAGATTTACTGTAGGGTATGATAACGTCATTTAATGTCACCGAGGGTAGGTTGTTCCCGTCAACTCTGGAGACCACTCCACCACTTCCAATAGCTATAGCCTGGGACTTGAACGGATTAATTTTTAGACCATAACGCTGACTCCACTGGTTTATTGCCGATAAGTCATTGTTGATGGTGGCAACATCAGAAGGCAGATTTAACAGAGTTGGCTGAGTATAGATTTGGAGATCGTCTGCATACATGTGATAGAAGAAAAATTATTTTGAGAGATAGAATTAATGAATATAGCAAAGACAGCACACCACCTTGAGGCACACCAGCCCGTAATTCGCACCAAGATGAGAACTCATCTTCGATGCGAATACGCTGCCGTTGGCCGTAAAGATAACTATGGAACCAGACAATCACCGGAGGAGATATGTTAATAGAACGTAACACACTCAATAAGATGTTAAAATCAACAGTGTTAAACGCATTACTAAAATCGAGCAATACTAACACAGTGAGCTTGTTATCCATACCTCGTCGAATGTCATCAGTAACTTTAACTAACGCTGTTGTTGTAATATGACCCGATCGGAAATCAGATTGGAGAGGATCCAGGATACAATTTCTATTTAGGTAGGGATTTAACTGAAAGAAAACTAGTTTCTCCAGAAGTTTGGATAAAAACAGGAGAATTGAGATAGGAAGAAAGTCGGAAAAATGCAAAGCATCGGCTTTTTGGGAGAGGCATTACAAGTGCACTTTTCCAAACATCAGGAAATTTTTAAGTGGAGATGGATTTATTGAAAATTTGGCTGAGGATAGGAGTAATAAATTCTAGGATAGGTAAGATCATATTACGACTAACATTGACATCACCCACGGCATTGGACGAGATGGACAAAAGTTCTTTTTAACATCACTATCAGAGAGAGAATAGAAATTATACGGTGGAAAATCAGGAGTTGATATTGAAGAAAGAATACTCAGAGTCCGGTCTTTATCTGAGCTATCTAATGTGCTAGAACAGGTGAAGTATTTGTTAAGGAATTCAACATCAACATTATGATGAGGAGAATTATTGGATGTTTTACCAACTCCGAGAGACTGGAAGAAACTTCCAAACTTTGGCTGCGTCGCCGTTTTCGACTGATTTATGAATATGGCGTCTTTGTGCATGCCTACAAAATGTATTACAGCGATTCCGTACTATATTATAATATCCTACGTTTTGCTCAGATTTATCAGCTTTTAACTTACTTTTAGCAAATCCTTTTTTTGTAATAAGTTTTTTTTATACTATCAGTTAACCAAGATGCAGGTAAATGTTTCATTTTTATTGGTTTTACTGGGGCATGAATGTCATAAAGTTGGATGAGAAAGGAGTTAAATAATTCGACTTTCAAGTCGATTGTTGAAGCATTTTCAACAGCTGACCATTCCATGCGACGAGCATCTTTCAGAAGACGTTCTTTGTCCATTCCACCAAAATTACGTTTTCAATTATGTTTCAGGACAAAATCTGGAGAGGATACAATAATTAAGTCAAGTGATGATAGAGCACAGTTAGGCATTTTGTGCGTAGCAGATAGTGGTAATAAATGTAGATTACATGCCTCGGTTAATGACTTTAGCTTTTCACACCGACAGTCACCCTTGAGTAGGCATGTGTTAAAGTCACCCATGATAATAGTGTGAGCATATAATGGGATTAAATTTTCTAATAAATAATCGAAAGAAGAGAAATAGTCAATATGGCAAGCATGGTTTCAACCAAGATTCAGAGACTAAAATGGCGTGAATGTTATGGGATTCAAAAGACGCTAGCATGTCGGGATAATGAGCAGGAATGCTTTGGGCGTTTATATGAATTACATTAAAGTTTTTCAGTGAATCTGAGAAATATGAATTAAGTGCTACATTTATCGGAATTGAAGATGTTGTACTGTGGAAGCTGAGTTCACTAGATATTTGACGACAAAGGCAAGAAATCGTCAGAATCATTACCTAAATCATAATTATCTAACAACATAAGATGAAATAAATAAAATAAACATGGGTACCCCACCCGCACACGGGCTTTGCTGCCACAATGAAGTAGTCACAACTATTACACACACTGTCACACTAGCCTATAGCAGGAGGCTGAGCGACTGAACAGCCTCCTGCTATAGGCTAATGTATAAACTATATCATTCATCGGTAACAACTACAAATGGTGATTATTTTATAAATTCGTTTCAAAAGTAAATTGTTTCATTTTATTGGTAGTAGTAGTAGTAGTAGTAGTAGTAGTAGTAGTAGTAGTAGTAGTAGTAGTAGTAGTAGTAGTAGTAGTAGTAGTAGTAGTAGTAGTAGTAGTAGTAGTAGTAGTAGTAGTAGTAGTAGTAGTAGTAGTAGTAGTAGTAGTAGTAGTAGTAGTAGTAGTAGTAGTAGTAGTAGTAGTAGTAGTAGTAGTAGTAGTAGTAGTAGTAGTAGTAGTAGTAGTAGTAGTAGTAGTAGTAGTAGTAGTAGTAGTAGTAGTAGTAGTAGTAGTAGTAGTAGTAGTAGTAGTAGTAGTAGTAGTAGTAGTAGTAGTAGTAGTAGTAGTAGTAGTAGTAGTAGTAGTAGTAGTAGTAGTAGTAGTAGTAGTAGTAGTAGTAGTAGTAGTAGTAGTAGTAGTAGTAGTAGTAGTAGTAGTAGTAGTAGTAGTAGTAGTAGTAGTAGTAGTAGTAGTAGTAGTAGTAGTAGTAGTAGTAGTAGTAGTAGTAGTAGTAGTAGTAGTAGTAGTAGTAGTAGTAGTAGTAGTAGTAGTAGTAGTAGTAGTAGTAGTAGTAGTAGTAGTAGTAGTAGTAGTAGTAGTAGTAGTAGTAGTAGTAGTAGTAGTAGTAGTAGTAGTAGTAGTAGTAGTAGTAGTAGTAGTAGTAGTAGTAGTAGTAGTAGTAGTAGTAGTAGTAGTAGTAGTAGTAGTAGTAGTAGTAGTAGTAGTAGTAGTAGTAGTAGTAGTAGTAGTAGTAGTAGTAGTAGTAGTAGTAGTAGTAGTAGTAGTAGTAGTAGTAGTAGTAGTAGTAGTAGTAGTAGTAGTAGTAGTAGTAGTAGTAGTAGTAGTAGTAGTAGTAGTAGTAGTAGTAGTAGTAGTAGTAGTAGTAGTAGTAGTAGTAGTAGTAGTAGTAGTAGTAGTAGTAGTAGTAGTAGTAGTAGTAGTAGTAGTAGTAGTAGTAGTAGTAGTAGTAGTAGTAGTAGTAGTAGTAGTAGTAGTAGTAGTAGTAGTAGTAGTAGTAGTAGTAGTAGTAGTAGTAGTAGTAGTAGTAGTAGTAGTAGTAGTAGTAGTAGTAGTAGTAGTAGTAGTAGTAGTAGTAGTAGTAGTAGTAGTAGTAGTAGTAGTAGTAGTAGTAGTAGTAGTAGTAGTAGTAGTAGTAGTAGTAGTAGTAGTAGTAGTAGTAGTAGTAGTAGTAGTAGTAGTAGTAGTAGTAGTAGTAGTAGTAGTAGTAGTAGTAGTAGTAGTAGTAGTAGTAGTAGTAGTAGTAGTAGTAGTAGTAGTAGTAGTAGTAGTAGTAGTAGTAGTAGTAGTAGTAGTAGTAGTAGTAGTAGTAGTAGTAGTAGTAGTAGTAGTAGTAGTAGTAGTAGTAGTAGTAGTAGTAGTAGTAGTAGTAGTAGTAGTAGTAGTAGTAGTAGTAGTAGTAGTAGTAGTAGTAGTAGTAGTAGTAGTAGTAGTAGTAGTAGTAGTAGTAGTAGTAGTAGTAGTAGTAGTAGTAGTAGTAGTAGTAGTAGTAGTAGTAGTAGTAGTAGTAGTAGTAGTAGTAGTAGTAGTAGTAGTAGTAGTAGTAGTAGTAGTAGTAGTAGTAGTAGTAGTAGTAGTAGTAGTAGTAGTAGTAGTAGTAGTAGTAGTAGTAGTAGTAGTAGTAGTAGTAGTAGTAGTAGTAGTAGTAGTAGTAGTAGTAGTAGTAGTAGTAGTAGTAGTAGTAGTAGTAGTAGTAGTAGTAGTAGTAGTAGTAGTAGTAGTAGTAGTAGTAGTAGTAGTAGTAGTAGTAGTAGTAGTAGTAGTAGTAGTAGTAGTAGTAGTAGTAGTAGTAGTAGTAGTAGTAGTAGTAGTAGTAGTAGTAGTAGTAGTAGTAGTAGTAGTAGTAGTAGTAGTAGTAGTAGTAGTAGTAGTAGTAGTAGTAGTAGTAGTAGTAGTAGTAGTAGTAGTAGTAGTAGTAGTAGTAGTAGTAGTAGTAGTAGTAGTAGTAGTAGTAGTAGTAGTAGTAGTAGTAGTAGTAGTAGTAGTAGTAGTAGTAGTAGTAGTAGTAGTAGTAGTAGTAGTAGTAGTAGTAGTAGTAGTAGTAGTAGTAGTAGTAGTAGTAGTAGTAGTAGTAGTAGTAGTAGTAGTAGTAGTAGTAGTAGTAGTAGTAGTAGTAGTAGTAGTAGTAGTAGTAGTAGTAGTAGTAGTAGTAGTAGTAGTAGTAGTAGTAGTAGTAGTAGTAGTAGTAGTAGTAGTAGTAGTAGTAGTAGTAGTAGTAGTAGTAGTAGTAGTAGTAGTAGTAGTAGTAGTAGTAGTAGTAGTAGTAGTAGTAGTAGTAGTAGTAGTAGTAGTAGTAGTAGTAGTAGTAGTAGTAGTAGTAGTAGTAGTAGTAGTAGTAGTAGTAGTAGTAGTAGTAGTAGTAGTAGTAGTAGTAGTAGTAGTAGTAGTAGTAGTAGTAGTAGTAGTAGTAGTAGTAGTAGTAGTAGTAGTAGTAGTAGTAGTAGTAGTAGTAGTAGTAGTAGTAGTAGTAGTAGTAGTAGTAGTAGTAGTAGTAGTAGTAGTAGTAGTAGTAGTAGTAGTAGTAGTAGTAGTAGTAGTAGTAGTAGTAGTAGTAGTAGTAGTAGTAGTAGTAGTAGTAGTAGTAGTAGTAGTAGTAGTAGTAGTAGTAGTAGTAGTAGTAGTAGTAGTAGTAGTAGTAGTAGTAGTAGTAGTAGTAGTAGTAGTAGTAGTAGTAGTAGTAGTAGTAGTAGTAGTAGTAGTAGTAGTAGTAGTAGTAGTAGTAGTAGTAGTAGTAGTAGTAGTAGTAGTAGTAGTAGTAGTAGTAGTAGTAGTAGTAGTAGTAGTAGTAGTAGTAGTAGTAGTAGTAGTAGTAGTAGTAGTAGTAGTAGTAGTAGTAGTAGTAGTAGTAGTAGTAGTAGTAGTAGTAGTAGTAGTAGTAGTAGTAGTAGTAGTAGTAGTAGTAGTAGTAGTAGTAGTAGTAGTAGTAGTAGTAGTAGTAGTAGTAGTAGTAGTAGTAGTAGTAGTAGTAGTAGTAGTAGTAGTAGTAGTAGTAGTAGTAGTAGTAGTAGTAGTAGTAGTAGTAGTAGTAGTAGTAGTAGTAGTAGTAGTAGTAGTAGTAGTAGTAGTAGTAGTAGTAGTAGTAGTAGTAGTAGTAGTAGTAAGGATTGTGCTAACATAATCTTAGTGGGAATGGGGAGAAAAGAACGTAAACGACGAAGTAAACCCATAGTAGCAAACACCTTTTGCTCATTTATTTTAACTGCTGCGACCACGACAAGGTAGAATCTATATATATTCCCAGATTTTTAAAGATTTACTGTAGGGTATGATAACGTCATTTAATGTCACCGAGGGTAGGTTGTTCCCGTCCACTCTGGAGACCACTCCACCACTTCCAATAGCTATAGCCTGGGACTTGAACGGATTAATTTTTAGACCATAACGCTGACTCCACTGGTTTATTGCCGATAAGTCATTGTTGATGGTGGCAACATCAGAAGGCAGATTTAACAGAGTTGGCTGAGTATAGATTTGGAGATCGTCTGCATACATGTGATAGAAGAAAAATTATTTTGAGAGATAGAATTAATGAATATAGCAAAAGACAGCACACCACCTTGAGGCACACCAGCCCGTAATTCGCACCAAGATGAGAACTCATCTTCGATGCGAATATGCTGCCGTTGGCCGTAAAGATAACTATGGAACCAGCCAATCACCGGAGCAGATATGTTAATAGAACGTAACACACTCAATAAGATGTTAAAATCAACAGTGTTAAACGCATTAATAAAATCGAGCAATACTAACACAGTGAGCGTGTTATCCATACCTCGTCGAATGTCATCAGTAACTTTAACTAACGCTGTTGTTGTAATATGACCCGATCGGAAATCAGATTGGAGAGGATCCAGGATACAATTTCTATTTAGGTAGGGATTTAACTGAAAGAAAACAAGTTTTTCCAGAAGTTTGGATAAAAACGGGAGAATTGAGATAGGAAGAAAGTCGGAAAAATGCAAAGCATCGGCTTTTTTTGGGAGAGGCATTACAAGTGCACTTTTCCAAACATCAGGAAATTTTTAAGTGGAGATGGATTTATTGAAGATATGGCTGAGGATAGGAGTAATAAATTCTAGGATAGGTAAGATCATATTACGACTAACATTGACATCACCCACGGCATTGGACGAGATGGACAAAAGTTCTTTTTAACATCACTATCAGAGAGAGGATAGAAATTATACGGTGGAAAATCAGGAGTTGATATTGAAGAAAGAATACTCAGAGTCCGGTCTTTATCTGAGCTATCTAATGTGCTAGAACAGGTGAAGTATTTGTTAAGGAATTCAACATCAACATTATGATGAGGAGAATTATTGGATGTTTTATCAACTCCGAGAGACTGGAAGAAACTTCCAAACTTTGGCTGCGTCGCCGTTTTCGACTGATTTATGAATATGGCGTCTTTGTGCATCTCTACAAAATGTATTACAGCGATTCCGTACTTTATTATAATATCCTACGTTTTGCTCAGATTTATCAGCTTTTAACTTACTTTTAGCAAATCCTTTTTTATAATAAGTTTTTTTTAGACTATCAGTTAACCAAGGTGCAGGTAAATATTTCATTTTTATTGGTTTTACTGGGGCATGAATGTCATAAAGTTGGATGAGAAAGGAGTTAAATAATTCGACTTTCAAGTCGATTGTTGAAGCATTTTCAACCGCTGACCATTCCATGCGACGAGCATCTTTCAGAAGACGTTCTTTGTCCATTCCACCAAAATTACGTTGCAGAAGTATCCTCGATTTTGCTTTTGGAGGACGAACTTTGTATGAAAGAAACAAGAGATCATGGTGAGAGAAGAGATCAGCGCCATGCTAGCCATGTTTCAGGACCAAATCTGGAGAGGATACAATAATTAAGTCAAGTGATGATAGAGCACAGTTAGGCATTTTGTGCGTAGCAGATAGTGGTAATAAATGTAGATTACATGCCTCGGTTAATGACTTTAGCTTTTCACACCGACAGTCAGCCTTGAGTAGGCATGTGTTAAAGTCACCCATGATAATAGTGTGAGGATATAATGGGATTAAATTTTCTAATAAATATTCGAAAGAAGAGAAATAGTCAATATGAAGAAGGACTGTAACAAACGCTAAGAAGAATTTTCGCATTGGATAGGGTTACTTCAATAAAAAGATGCTCAGTCGTATTAGGAGATGGTTGGGGGGACAAACTTACTACCGCAAAAGGTAAATAAGAACGGAGATAGATTGCCACACCTCCACCGCCCCCCCCTTCCAATACGGTCGTTGCGAATAAGATGGAATCCTGGTAATGAATAAGAAGTGGATGGCAAGCATGGTTTCAACCAAGATTCAGAGACTACAATGGCGTGAATGTTATGGGATTCAAAAGACGCTAGCATGTCGGGATAATGAGCAGGAATGCTTTGGGCGTTTATATGAATTACATTAAAGTTTTTCAGTGAATCTGAGAAATATGAATTAAGTGCTACATTTATCGGAATTGAAGATGTTGTACTGTGGAAGCTGAGTTCACTAGATATTTGACGACAAAGACAAGAAATCGTCAGAATCATTACCTAAATCATAATTATCTAACAACATAAGATGAAATAAATAAAATAAACATGGGTTTATTTATTTACAAACACCCCACCCGCACACGGGCTTTGCTGCCACAATGAAGTAGTCACTACTATTACACACACTGTCACACTAGCCTATAGCAGGAGGCTGAGCGAATGAACAGCCTCCTGCTATAGGCTAGTGTACTATAGGCTATCCTCATCATTCATCGGTAACAACTACAAATGGTGATTATTTTATAAATTCGTTTCAAAAGTAAATTGTTTCATTACGTTGCGTACGTTAATACACTGCCAATGTTCCTGAAAAATGTTTACATCATAATATCAATATATATAACTTAAATAAATTTTATATCGTAATAAAATAATGAAATATTAAATTACTAAATATCTTTACGTATTTCCTAATACAGGCGTAGATAGAGGTCTAGTCAAGACAATTAAGTCCCTTCGACCTACCTTCCACTGAAGATATTTTCGGATTCATTTAGTAATAAAGAAGAAAGACTGCGCTATCTTGGGTAATTTTTGTTATATTTCTGACACGCGATTCAAAATATATGTTATATTTTTCGCATTATTACTGTGATAATATTATTTATGGTCTTAATAAAACAGAAACATACATTGGTATTAGGAAATATATATATATATATGTATATATATATATATGTATATATATATATGTATATATATATATGTATATATATATATATATATATGTATATATATATATGTATATATATATATGTATATATATATATGTATATATATATATGTATATATATATATGTATATATATATATGTATATATATATATATATATATATGTATATATATATATATGTATATATATATATATATGTATATATATATATATGTATATATATATATATGTATATATATATATATGTATATATATATATATATGTATATATATATATATATATATGTATATATATATATATATATATATATATATATGTATATATATATATATATATATGTATATATATATATATATATATATGTATATATATATATATATATATATATATGTATATATATATATATGTATATATATATATGTATATATATATATATATATATATATATGTATATATATATATGTATATATATATATGTATATATATATATGTATATATATATATGTATATATATATATATGTATATATATATATATATATATATATATGTATATATATATATATGTATATATATATATATATATATGTATATATATATATATATGTATATATATATATGTATATATATATATGTATATATATATATGTATATATATATATATATATGTATATATATATATATATATATATATATATGTATATATATATATATATATATGTATATATATATATATGTATATATATATATGTATATATATATATATATGTATATATATATATATATATGTATATATATATATATGTATATATATATATATGTATATATATATATATGTATATATATATATATATATATATGTATATATATATATGTATATATATATATGTATATATATATATATATGTATATATATATATGTATATATATATATGTATATATATATATGTATATATATATATGTATATATATATATGTATATATATATATGTATATATATATATATATGTATATATATATATGTATATATATATATATATATATATATATATATATATATATATGTATATATATATATATATGTATATATATATATATGTATATATATATATATGTATATATATATATATATATGTATATATATATATGTATATATATATATATGTATATATATATATGTATATATATATATGTATATATATATATATATATGTATATATATATATGTATATATATATATGTATATATATATATATATATGTATATATATATATATGTATATATATATATGTATATATATATATGTATATATATATATGTATATATATATATGTATATATATATATATATATATGTATATATATATATGTATATATATATATGTATATATATATATGTATATATATATATGTATATATATATATATGTATATATATATATGTATATATATATATGTATATATATATATATATATGTATATATATATATATATATATATATATATATGTATATATATATATGTATATATATATATGTATATATATATATGTATATATATATATGTATATATATATATATGTATATATATATATGTATATATATATATGTATATATATATATGTATATATATATATGTATATATATATATATGTATATATATATATGTATATATATATATGTATATATATATATGTATATATATATATGTATATATATATATGTATATATATATATATATGTATATATATATATGTATATATATATATGTATATATATATATGTATATATATATATGTATATATATATATATGTATTATTTATTTATTTATTTTAAATAATTTTTTGGTTAATGATAACGATGATGATTAATGATGACCTTCCATATTATTTCGAAAGTATAAGATTATTTTTCATAAGGATAATTTAATTTGAACAACATATAATTTTAATATTTAAAGTAAATGAATTTATCGTTCAATACTCATAGAATATTCTTTATTTCACACCAACACAGAAAATATACAACATACAATTAATTTATATACATAAGACTATGGTAATACAAAAAAGTGGTCTTTTCACTAAAAGTGATTTCTTCCAAACATTCATCTTACATTCCCCACTTAGGAAATTACTGATGACAAATTCTGCAACACGTCATTCTTAACTTTCAATTTAAGTACCAAATATCAACTTTCATAATTTTTGTTACAAAATAAATAATTCCCAAACAAAATTTTTTTACCCTTTCAGAGCCAGAAAATTTTGATTATGTTTATTTTTATTAATAACCAAAATCTATTTATCGAAATCTACTCACATAGTTTTACGCTCAAAAATCTCGAATTTAATACAGAATCACATGATCAAATTACAGGATAAATTTCTTAAATATTGTCTTAAGGATTTTTAGAAATTAACCTTATTTTCTAGACTTATCCATTAAAATAGTATGCATATGAACGCACGGGTTTCGGCTGTGGATTTATTAATAAGCACTACAATTTCTGATTATATATACGAGTATATGGAGAGAGAGAGAGAGAGAGAGAGTTATTATTCTTGCAACACGGATAACGATTATCGATTCTCTCTTAATAAATTTCTGGTCACACTATTAATGTTTTTTTTACTTTACTGTACCTTTAAATTATCATCATATCGAAACAACATTTTATAAAGAGGCTGAATTTCGTGTAACGCACCGCGCATGAAACCAGCCTCTTTTTAAATGTTAAGTCAAGAATTTAGAAGCTCCGGATTAGCCTCCCAAAAAAACTATCAGCTCAAAAATTAAAATATTCTCTCAGTTCTGACACCCCGATGCGTTAAAGCATGTAATGAACAATTAATCTAAGTAAATACTTGCTTCTCGCTCTAAACGTTTGTACAAAGCACTTTATAGTGCATTTTGAGTCTTTTTAAGTAGTTTTATAAAATTGTACTTACTCTTTCGATGGATTAGCTCAGTGCCCAGTTTATTTGAGCAGTACTTATACGAATTATAATCACGAAACAAAGAAGCATCCAATGATCATTTATATCTACTAAATGAGCCAGAGAGATCAGATTTAATCCATAATTTTAAAAGTGAGAAAAAATATGTTTTTTTACTAAATCACTCGCACACTGCGTACTTTGATCACCTTCCGATGCTAGTTGAGTGACAACGACTAGTTTGAAGTGATGTTTTAATGCTGGCTACAGCCCTAATTGTAGACCTACCTCTAGTGATTGCTACATGTCTGCATTAGATTATTAAAAATAGTAAAAAAAACTTAGTCCGTTCCGTTCCGTTCTATAAAAAAATCCGTTCCAAATCCGTTATAAAAATCCGTTCTATAGCTTTGGGCTTATAGCGTCCAGACAAGATAGATAATTTTGGCGTAATAGCCCGTCCTCCACACCATTTCCATTAAAATAATACTTGTTACCGAGTCATGGCTTTCAACACTTCTGTAAGCACATTTCATCAAAGGTTATTTGGGAGCCCTGCCTTCGGTGGTTAGGGTTGAATCCCGCTTGAGTGTCGTATATGAATGTTTGAACGCAAATAATTAATATTTATATAAATATATATATATATATATATATATATATATATATATATATATATATATATATATATATATATATATATATATATATATATATATATATATATATATATATATATATATATATATATATATATATATATATATATATATATATATATATATATATATATATATATATATATATATATATATATATATATATATATATATATATATATATATATATATATATATATATATATATATATATATATATATATATATATATATATATATATATATATATATATATATATATATATCTGTGTAAGTATATTGTATCGTTGGTTCGGATGGCGAAAGACTCGCCACCTGTCATTGTTCCAAATACTCTAATCGGTTATTTAATTCTAAATTTAATGAAATAATTTAATTTTTAGTTCTAAATAGTGTAGTCGGTAAAATGTTGGTCGAAATTACTAATTGTCTAGATTTATGTCTATTCGTCATATGCATGAAGATATTAATGTAATTATTTAAAGAAATCAGTCTACTATAGCCGATACTGAACCATATATTAATGAAAAAAGTCAATAGCAAAAAAATTTAAATGCAAATGAATGTTGTACTTTATGAATTACATTCAGACGTAATTAAAATTACGACAGTTTAGTTAACCTTCCCCAATTTGCATAAAGAAGCGTACCGTTTTCTGTGTCAATATTATTCCGGCGCCTGGCGTTCAATAATACTCCTACCTATAAAACATACAATTAACGTCCTATGTACGCGTGCAATGTTTGTAATAATATACCGCTCGCGTAAATTAATTATCATTTACTTCACATCCTTTGTTAAAAGGTTCAGGAAGGAAGAATATAAGGAAATTAATTATCGTAGATAGATTGTGTATAATTGGTTCTTGAGAAATCGAAACTTGTATTTATGTGGCAAGCGGGAGGTCAGTTTTACTTTTTAGTACTAATATAATAGTTTTTTTTTGTTAAGTAATAATATTTCATATTTATTTTTTATGTGATATGATAAAATGTTTATGTTACTTTAATGTTACATTTATGTATAAAAGACGTAAAAGATTTACGTAGAACGTTATATATGTAGAAGTAGTAGAAGTGTATAAAAATATGGTTTACAAACAAAACATATACTGTTCATTAATGAAAAACAATGGTGATTGTACTTTTATCTCAATTAATTACAGGCTGAACAACTTATCCACAATGGCTTAGTTTGTGGGCGGCTAACCAGAACAAATAAGGTGCATGTGAGATCAACTCTTCATTAACGTTTCGATGTGAAACTTGTATGTAGCTACTGTTATACATTCAGTTGATAGAATAAAGCGATATGTTTTTCAGTAATCAACAATTAGGAACTTATTTCTTAGAACTTCTCAGAATTTCATAGTATACCTGTGACGTAGTGAGGTCTTCTCCACTTGTGCTCAGTGAATAATAACAACTTATACTCGCTTTGTCTAACTATTGTCTAACAACTTATACTCGCTTTGTATAACTTAAATATTGACATATTATGTTATTATGAGAATTATATGTGGTGACTCTATACAATGCAAAACATAACGTGAATATGTCAGAACATGTTAATAATATGACAGTACTGTCTAAGTTTAGCTTTAAAGATCTAAAAGGATTATTCATGAAATCCTCATGAATATACTCATGATTAAAGTAATTATTTATATAATAATAGTTACTGTTCCTGAAGAGTATATTTTTCTACTGTTTTGTATTTACTGTCTATTTAATAATATACCTTATTATATTAATTATAGATAAAAACTTATAACAAAATAAATAAGAAAAGCAGAATCTCGTTATGCTAACGTAACATAATATGTCATCCAAAATTGTTTAAGAAAATATATTCTCTAATAAAATATATTCTCTAATTTCAGAAAACCGCCGCTTTTAATTTAAATTATACGTCATAGGTCACTTTATTAAGTAAAACGCGTATACCAACCTCTATAGCATACGTATAATATGCTTTATGCTTTTCACACAAAAAGGACAACTACTCTTGATGATCCTCCTGATGATGAATAGTGTTAGAACACATTGAGCCGACCGGGAATCGAACTCGGGCTCTCAGAGCGGGCGTCATTATGAAAACTGGTGCGTACATCACTTGTCCATGGAGGACGGCATAACCTATTTATTCCATTTTTCGAAGTACGATAATACTTTTTCGTTTCGATTCGATGGAAAATACGTCCTATTCATCTCTTAGCTTCCAAAACTTATATACCGAGCGATTCCAATCGAAAAGTCATTCCTAACTTAAACAATAACGCCCTTTGTTTTCATATATTTACCTATAATCTCAAACTGGTAACGAAAGATAGCCAATGGATAAGTATCCTTACGTGTTGATCCTGAAAATTGTGAACCTTCTCGTTTATTGAAGTCCGTTAAAATATATTAAAAATTACCATCACTCGTTACTTTTGTACATGAAATGTGATAACATCGAGAACCATATAATAATGTGCATGTAAATTCCTCCCATACAAACATTGAAATTAAATAAATAATAATAATAAATAAATATCTTCACGCAGTTCCCAATACAGGGGTAGACAGAGGTCTAGTCTAGACAATTAAGTCCTTTCGACCCACCTTCCACCGAAGATATTTTCGAGACAACGTGACAGGTGGTGAGCCCGTCGTCTTTATGTCCAAGCCAACGATGTAATTCGTACATAAGTTTTTTAAAAACCCATCGGTACGAGCCTGCCACCAGGAGATCGAACTCGGGTCTCTTGACTCGAAATTCGGGCAACCCAACCACTCAGCTATCGTGACTTTAACGAACATTGAAAATCCTCATAAAAATGCAACCCCAATTCGAACCCGCAAAACCTTAAGTTCCGTATAAAATACCTCTAACAAAAAGCCTAATAGGCCATCAAACACCTGATAGAATTATCAAATTACAAAGTTTATTTCGCTTCGACTACTAGTATTGTATTGTACATTGTAAACTTAGTTCAGATAAATGTGCCACGAAACTTAACTCTGTTAAGTAAATTTCACTTTGTACAGTTATAGTCTAGTCTCTAACTTTTGTGTTACATTCAATTTGAAACTTATTACGACTACATTTTATAAAGAACAAAATGGTAACTCATGTTGTAATATGTAATTATGCTTGTCTCTTCGATGACCACTTTTAGTTGTATAATTTATGGAATTAATAAATTTATAAACATATAAACATTTTTAATAAAATATTAATTTGTGAAATGGAAAAAATATTTCTAGCATTTACGCTGACACTACACATACTAAATGAAACTATTACATGATTAAATTTTTTTTAAATAAAACGCCTTAAAAAAGATTTGTTACGGTCAGTCACACGGCAGAACACAGGCCTTTCGTTACCTACAACAGACGGTTTGCAGTAATTACCTCGCTTAGTAAGCGGATTTGCGAT
This sequence comes from Sericinus montela, assembly GCA_029286605.1. Classification (NCBI taxonomy): domain Eukaryota; kingdom Metazoa; phylum Arthropoda; class Insecta; order Lepidoptera; family Papilionidae; genus Sericinus; species Sericinus montela. The sequence goes on from JAGSMR010000001.1 coordinate 5,662,873, forward strand.
TATAGTACCAGACACCTTGCGCCTTTGATTAGAGTCGTCTAGTTGTACCAGTTTGCTGACTTTTGGTTAGGTATTTTGGAGATAGTAATCCAGCCGTTCGACAGGAGCCAATGAAACTTTAAAAGCTTTTCCCTTAGCCCTCTCTAACGACACCATTGGGAAGAATTATATTTTTCTTACGTTGATAACACACAACAAAGTAGTAAGATTCCTCAGTTAATGGTCAGTATAATGAAACTTTTACTTTTCTGACCCAAGTGGTCGGTAAAAGTAAAGGGAATAAAAGTTAAGGAATTCTACTTTCATTCAAAACGATAAAGTATTCTTAACTAGAATGTACGGATATCCATTACAATGTAGGAAGGATTTAATATATAACAGTTACTGTTAGCTTTTTTTTTACTTACTCTCTCTTTAATAATATACGAATATAATCTCTTTAATAATATAAAAGCTAATGATAGAGAAATACGAAAAACAAAATAAAAAAAGAAAAGCAAAAACCCGTTATGCAATGTAACATGATATGTAATCCAAAGCATTCGTTGTTTAAGAAAATGCTGAGATAACATATCGAGCGACGTTCAGTTTCGCGGTCACTTGGAAGGAAGGCCAATTGGCCTCTAAACTTAGCGTGCTCAGTAGAACACGACAGCACTTCATGCCGGCCCACCGCCTGCAACTTTATAAGGCCCAGGTTCAGCCACACATGGAGTACTGTTCGCATCTCTGGGCGGGGGCACCCCAATGTCAGCTCCATTTGACCGTATCCAACGAAGAGCGGCTCGAACCGTCGACGACCATGTTCTATCTGATAGGGTAGATCCCCTGGCATTGCGAAGAGATGTTGCATCTCTTTGCATTTTTTGGGGTTACTACGGGGTATCTGAGGGTGTTCGGATTAATCCCAGCCGCTGAATTTCACCATCGAACCTTACGGCATAGTCAAAAATTCCATCAACACCATCTTGATGCTTGGCATTCCACCACAGTGCGTTTTTCGCGAAATTTTCTGCCACGCACTTGCACTTTATGGAATGTGCTGCCGTCAGCGGTTTTTCCGGACCGACACGACTTAGTAACCTTCAAGAAAAGAGCCTACACCTTTCTCAAAGGCCGGCAACGCATCTGCTATACCTCTGGTATTGCGGATGTTCATGGGCGGCGGTAATTACTTACCATCACGTGAGCCACCTGCTCGTTCGCCTACCTTCCCCATAAAAAAAATATATACGCCTTGTATGTACTGAAATTAAGTCGTGACAAAATGTCTGAATAAACCTAACCGATTCAATATCCAAAAGCCAAATAGAATTAGTAAATTCTCCGAGCTCTGTAGTCTTCGTTGGAAAATGTGAACGCCGAGAGAGGGATTGAATTCCGGGGACGTAAAAAGCTCTAGCCGAGATGAATATTTCCCATCGGTTTTGTAAAAATCGGGCGACTTTTAATAGCTTTTATTATAATACTAGCTTTAACTCGTGGTTTCACCATCAATTTTAATTAAAATATAAAAACATGCCAATATTTTTAATTTGCTGCTGTTGCACAGCAGCACATTAAAAATATTGGCAGGTTCTTCAAAATAATTTGAATGTAAGTTATATTCATAAAATAAAAAGTTCGTTATATTATATAATGTATTTATATATGTAGGTATGTGTATGTTTATATGTTTTAAATTCAAGGTTTGTATTTTAGTCTTTTCTATAGACACCCATTGGAAGAACGGGGGAGATTAGTTTTTTCGCCGATACCACACGGTCAACATAAAACCGGTCTAAAAATATTTCTGCCATGCCCAAGAGCCAAAATTAGATAAAAATGAGAATTAGTACAGTTTTTAATAATGTTTCTCAGTATTCTAATAAGGTAACTATAAAGTCTACTATGTAATGTCTAGTCAAGTCTGGATTTACAAGTACAATAATAGTTTCTAGTATTACAATTATAATTGATATATCCTACAACACATTTGAAGTTACATACATGAAGAAGTACATGTAAGAGTAAATTTTGAACTTCTAATTAACTGATTTACCTATAATACCGATTAATGTCTTGATATTCTCACTACTCAGCCTAAAAAGCTAAGGGTTCGTATCCCCTCTTTTTCCGGTAGGTGGCGTAAGAGGCCACTAAAGGAAATGTATTGAATATCGTAATTTGGACATCTGGTAGAATAGCCAACAATGTCAGATCAAAATAAACATAATGATAATGGACAGTAGAGTTGTTAGGACATCAGAGGTGCGAGGGTGCATGACAATGCAATCGCCAATTGCAACCTCTTGTTTCCCCATAGAAAATGGGCTATATTAAAGGGTGGGTGGCAATATTCTTACGCTGTTATGACACGCAACAAAACAAGAGATTCCCTCAACCTCTTTCAACAATTTGCCCTTAACTTTGAGTTAACTTTACTGTATACTTAAATTTAATGTTAAAAATTGTTTATTTCTTAATAAGAATATAAAATATCTCTCTTACATGCTCGAATAAAAACTGCTTCACTAACTCGGTCTCTGTAATTTTTGTCTGTTGTGAGGATTATATATGAATCTGAACATAAAAATCCACCAAATGTAATTCAAATATTATTATATAACAAATATATAAGTTATGTAATAAATATAATTATCATTTATGTTTAAATATATGTTTAAAAATAACCTACCACCTTCATTCTTTACAGTTTGTTATTAGCATCCACATTTATCTGAAATTTTAAATTAAAACCGATGAGAAATGACGGAAACATTTTGCCTCGTTGAAATTCAATACCTTTTGCAATTTTTAGCAAAGGCAAAGTAACTTTGAAAATTCACTGATTTAATTTGACTTTTGCCTGGTTTAGAACAGGAGGAAATTAATAAGGTAATTATAGTTTTGAATCTAGGTAAAATCAGATAACTTTTTCAGTTAATAAATATTTTTCGTAGGTAATCTGGGTACTTACGAAAAAATACATAATGGGTATAAAAATAGGGTAGTATAAATATGTAATTGTGTTATTTTACATTTTACGCATAAAATATAATTTGACTATAAGGAAAGTCGCAACTTACTTGAGCAAATATGTCATCCTGTCTCATATGCTTAGTGACTGGAACAAGTTAAATGAAAAATGGTAGAATTTTCGACAGACGAGCTAACAACCTTTTCAAAATAAAGGCAGATGTAAATTATGCAAAGAAAAGGTAATAATAATGTATTATTCGTAATAATAAAAATAATGTATTATATTTTATTTCTATTTTATTATTATATTATACAGTTTACACACAGCATTGTAAAACGCCTAAAAATAAAAGACATGAGTGATAACAAATTTAAAATTATCTTATCAAATATGTATAAAAGACTAATATTGCCTGCTACCCTGACTGTTCTGTACAAATTATGTTAAATACGTAAAGAAATATTTACTATGAGGTTCTTGACTACTTTACTATGAGATTAATGAGGTTCTGCATAGAACAAACGGAACAATCGGAATGCATGATTCACCCAACCACTCCGCTATCGTGACTTAGGAGATACAAATAAAATTTTCTATTCTCGCCTCGGACTTAGAGTTGACCAGAACAGATATGAGAGAGCAATTTTGAAACCCTCGCACTGTCATTACCACTTGTCCCTGTGTCCTCAGAAATGTAATTTATTTTAATTTTACTTACTTGTGATAATATTTTTTCATGATAAATTAGTAAACTAATGTATATAATATAGTTTTCTAATGTAATTTTGTTTTATTTTTAATATAATGTATTTTTATTATAAATATAATATTGGTTTCATAAAGTTTACAAAATTCATATCGTTGCTAATCATCCGATAGATACATATGTCAGTTCTCCCGTTCTTACTTTCCGCCACCCTTCGGATAAAATGCAAACCTTCACACGTTTTCCCTTCACTACACCCATAAAAAGAGAGGAGTGGCAAATTCTGTCACGACTCCTTTTTTGAAAAACGTACAAAAGTACAAACACTGCTAATAACATAATAACAAAATGAGAACATAGTAGTATTACATTCCGTCAAAAAAAAAAAACAAATACTGCGAATTGCCAGAAAGTCAACAAATATTTTCTGGCAATTCGCATATCAAGATATAGAAACCCTCTGATATATATTGAAATTACCCAAAAATGCAATTAGCAAGGAATTTCCTTTTGTGAGTTTTGCTTAAATTATCTTGTATAATCATCTATATTTCTGAACAAACACAGACTCCTCAGAGTTTATACAATTCGTCTTAGTTAGTAACTCCACTTTATCAAAATGATGACCGGTGTATTCAAGATAACTGGGTAGTGGAATACTTTATTATTTTATACGTCAAGTATACCCCATGTTTCAAGACGTACATAATTTTTATAATATAAAATATTTTTTAAATAAAATTTTCTATTCTCGCCTCGGACTTAGAGTTGACCAGAACAGATATGAGAGAGCAATTTTGAAACCCTCACACTGTCATTACCACTTGTCCCTGTGTCCTCAGAAATGTAATTTATTTTAATTTTACTTACTTGTGATAATATTTTTTCATGATAAATTAGTACACTAATGTATATAATATAGTTTTCTAATGTAATTTTGTTTTATTTTTAATATAATGTATTTTTATTATAAATATAATATTGGTTTCATAAAGTTTACAAAATTCATATCGTTGCTAATCATCCGATAGATACATATGTCAGTTCTCCCGTTCTTACTTTCCGCCACCCTTCGGATAAAATGCAAACCTTCACGTTTCCTTCACTACACCCATAAAAGAGAGGAGTGGCAAATTCTGTCACGACTCCTTTTTTGAAAACGTACAAAAGTACAAACACTGCTAATAACATAATAACAAAATGAGAACATAGTAGTATTACATTCCGTCAAAAAAAAAAAAAAAAAAAAAAAAAAAAAAAAAAAAAAAAAAAAAAAAAAAAAAAAAAAAAAAAAAAAAAAAAAAAAAAAAAAAAAAAAAAAAAAAAAAAAAAAAAAAAAAAAAAAAAAAAAAAAAAAAAAAAAAAAAAAAAAAAAAAAAAAAAAAAAAAAAAAAAAAAAAACAAATACTGCCTAATAACATAATAACAAAATGAGAACATAGTAGTATTACATTCCGTCAAAAAAAAAAAAAAAAAAAAAAAAAAAAAAAAAAAAAAAAAAAAAAAAAAAAAAAAAACAAATACTGCCTAATAACATAATAACAAAATGAGAACATAGTAGTATTACATTCCGTCAAAAAAAAAAAAAAAAAAAAAAAAAAACAAATACTGCTAATTGCCAGAAAGTCAACAAATATTTTCTGGCAATTCGCATATCAAGATATAGAAACCCTCTGATATATATTGAAATTACCCAAAAATGCAATTAGCAAGGAATTTCCTTTGTGAGTTTTGCTTAAATTATCTTGTATAATCATCTATATTTCTGAACAAACACAGACTCCTCAGAGTTTATACAATTCGTCTTAGTTAGTAACTCCACTTTATCAAAATGATGACCGGTGTATTCAAGATAACTGGGTAGTGGAATACTTTATTATTTTATACGTCAAGTATAATTTGACTATAAGGAAAGTCGCAACTTACTTGAGCAAATATGTCATCCTGTCTCATATGCTTAGTGACTGGAACAAGTTAAATGAAAAATGGTAGAATTTTCGACAGACGAGCTAACAACCTTTTCAAAATAAAGGCAGATGTAAATTATGCAAAGAAAAGGTAATAATAATGTATTATTCGTAATAATAAAAATAATGTATTATATTTTATTTCTATTTTAATATTATATTATACAGTTTACACACAGCATTGTAAAACGCCTAATAATAAAAGACATGAGTGATAACAAATTTAAAATTATCTTATCAAATATGTATAAAAGACTAATATTGCCTGCTACCCTGACTGTTCTGTACAAATTATGTTAAATACGTAAAGAAATATTTACTATGAGGTTCTTGACTACTTTACTATGAGATTAATGAGGTTCTGCATAGAACAAACGGAACAATCGGAATGCATGATTCACCCAACCACTCCGCTATCGTGACTTAGGAGATACAAATAAAATTTTCTATTCTCGCCTCGGACTTAGAGTTGACCAGAACAGATATGAGAGAGCAATTTTGAAACCCTCGCACTGTCATTACCACTTGTCCCTGTGTCCTCAGAAATGTAATTTATTTTAATTTTACTTACTTGTGATAATATTTTTTTCATGATAAATTAGTACACTAATGTATATAATATAGTTTTTCTAATGTAATTTTGTTTTTATTTTTAATATAATGTATTTTTATTATAAATATAATATTGGTTTCATAAAGTTTACAAAATTCATATCGTTGCTAATCATCCGATAGATACATATGTCAGTTCTCCCGTTCTTACTTTCCGCCACCCTTCGGATAAAATGCAAACCTTCACACGTTTTCCCTTCACTACACCCATAAAAAGAGAGGAGTGGCAAATTCTGTCACGACTCCTTTTTTGAAAAACGTACAAAAGTACAAACACTGCTAATAACATAATAACAAAATGAGAACATAGTAGTATTACATTCCGTCAAAAAAAAAAAAAAACAAATACTGCGAATTGCCAGAAAGTCAACAAATATTTTCTGGCAATTCGCATATCAAGTTATAGAAACACTCTGATATATATTGAAATTACCCAAAAATGCAATTAGCAAGGAATTAGGAAACAAAAAATCTCCTTTTGTGAGTTTTTGCTTAAATTATCTTGTATAATCATCTATATTTCTGAACAAACACAGACTCCTCAGAGTTTATACAATTCGTCTTAGTTAGTAACTCCACTTTATCAAAATGATGACCGGTGTATTCAAGATAACTGGGTAGTGGAATACTTTATTATTTTATACGTCAAGTATACCCCATGTTTCAAGACGTACATAATTTTTCATAATGAATTACAAAAACAAATCGAAGCCCTCACTGCAAGTAATACTAGTAAATTTAAGTTTTTTTGTTAAAGTAAAAGTCACTTTTACCTACAACAGAGTAGTTGAGTGATCGTATTTCTAGTCAATAAATCCGAATCGTACCAATGGATTTTTTTAAAACATATTTACGTTTAATATCGTTTGCTTGGACATAAAGACGGTGATAGACAGACAGACACCACCAGTCGCTTTGTCCGAAAAAGTCTTCTGTGAAAGGTGGGTCGAAACTACTTGTCTAGTCCTGTATCTACTCCAGTGTTGAAATAGGCGTAAGATACAGTTTAAAATACGCAGGGTCTAAAAATGGGCTGAAAATATTCTGACACTATTGAATGAAATACCTGTAGTAAAATAAGAGGTCATTAAAAGTTAATATTATGAAGGATTTGCCTATTTTGTAAGCAAAAAAAAAGACGCTATCAAGATACAAATAATTGCACAGTTTTGAGGTTAGTAGTTAGAAGTCTTAGTTGATATTATGTCCAAAGCGGAAACTTGTTATCTGTAAAGGTTGGGGTAAAATATTTAAAATGGCAAATATTCTATAATAGAATTAACTCTTTATTTATCTTTGATTTAATGAAGTACGCGATATTAATATTTAAAATGGCAAATATTCTATAATAGAATTAACTCTTTATTTATCTTTGATTTAATGAAGTACGCGATATTAATATTTAAAATGACACATTTTCTTGGAGGCTTTAATAATAATCTCTTGCCTGGGTGCAATTTATCAATGTCAGTGCTAGAAGAGACAGTTTTGAATCGCAAACTTTTGTGTTTTTAAACTTAGAGGCCTTTTTTTAATTCGAAAAATATTTATAATGTACTACATCTTTCTTTATGATTTATTTGTTTTAACTGAAAACAAATTAGATTGTTTATAAAATTTATCTTTGCGTTATTAATGACTTTTTGTACTTGTTTCTTAAGGAACACTACTTACATCCTATAACGTTAAGAATTAGACTATCAAGTGTATAGAAATTTTTCAAATCTTGCTAGTAATTGCTGGAAATAGAGCATCCAGGTAAAAAACAAACTTCACTAAGGTAAAAAACAAATTCACTAAGACTCGTCATAACGGCCTGTAAAAGTCTACTGCAGGACATAGACTACTCCGTAGGAGGCTTTGACACAATCGCCACGCTTGACAAGCAAATTTGCGATCACACATTTGCATCTTAGACTATTAGTTTTTAATTTTAAGGTAATCATCTTCGAATATCAGTACCCGATTGCATTTTAAAGCATTTCCCTTAGTCACCTCTTACGACACCCACAAAAGAGGTATCATTCGTATACCAATATCTAACGACAAGTGTAAATACATATCTGAAACATATGTGAAACCTTATCTATTGATTCGGGCAAAAATCTAAAAATATCATTCAAGCAATATTAACCATTCAAAATATTAGTTGATTGGTTTTATTTTCACTAAAGGTAATGAAATACAGATTTTTTTAGTAATTTATAAAAAAAAACCTTTTGAATATAAGTTACTGAAAATTCACAGCCAAACTATATCGTTGTCTTTAATATTTAAAATGGTAAATATTCTATAATAGAATTAACTCTTTATTTATCTTTGATTTAATGAAGTACGCGATATTAATATTTAAAATGACACATTTTCTTGGAGGCTTTAATAATAATCTCTTGCCTGGGTGCAATTTATCAATGTCAGTGCTAGAAGAGACAGTTTTGAATCGCAAACTTTTGTGTTTTTAAACTTAGAGGCCTTTTTTTAATTCGAAAAATATTTATAATGTACTACATCTTTCTTTATGATTTATTTGTTTTAACTGAAAACAAATTAGATTGTTTATAAAATTTCTCTTTGCGTTATTAATGACTTTTTGTACTTGTTTCTTAAGGAACACTACTTACATCCTATAACGTTAAGAATTAGACTATCAAGTGTATAGAAATTTTTCAAATCTTGCTAGTAATTGCTGGAAATAGAGCATCCAGGTAAAAAACAAACTTCACTAAGGTAAAAAACAAATTCACTAAGACTCGTCATAACGGCCTGTAAAAGTCTACTGCAGGACATAGACTACTCCGTAGGAGGCTTTGACACAATCGCCACGCTTGACAAGCAAATTTGCGATCACACATTTTGCATCTTAGACTATTAGTTTTTAATTTTAAGGTAATCATCTTCGAATATCAGTACCCGATTGCATTTTAAAGCATTTCCCTTAGTCACCTCTTACGACACCCACAAAAAGAGAGGGGGAGGTATCATTCGTATACCAATATCTAACGACAAGTGTAAATACATATCTGAAACATATGTGAAACCTTATCTATTGATTCGGGCAAAAATCTAAAAATATCATTCAAGCAATATTAACCATTCAAAATATTAGTTGATTGGTTTTATTTTCACTAAAGGTAATGAAATACAGATTTTTTTAGTAATTTATAAAAAAAAACCTTTTGAATATAAGTTACTGAAAATTCACAGCCAAACTATATCGTTGTCTTTAATATTTATTACTAAGCAGTTATCTCTACTTACCTTATAAGACCGGTAAGTTCGGTCTCACATGAGCAGCTTACAGGATAAAGTTTAGGCCAAACACTGCTATTAATTTTCTTGTAACCCTCAGGAACAGAAACCCGTAACTATACGAAAAACAGACATAAATGGATAGTTCAATTTACTTCAGATAACTTTTCCTTTGAAATATACATTGTTTATTTTAGTTTAAGATAGCAGTACGAATGGGCTATGTTGCTGAAATTTTAAATATCCACTTAAAACTTACTGTTTCATGATGAGATATTTTTAAAAAACACAAGACTTCATTTATAAAAACTAGAAATATTTACGAACCTCACATAGTCCATGGTGATACTCACATCCGATATTTTATTATTATAAAGTATTAATCTTCCGGAATATAACGATGTACGTGCGTAAAAATATTGAAGCCCCTTCTGTCTGTGGGTATCTTCAATGTTAAGCTTTTTTTTATCGATGCTTTAAATATCTGTATTTAAAGATAGATAGATAGTTATAGATACAGTTTGCCTCTTTGAGTTAGGTTTCAGTGGAATAATCTGGCTGGGACAAGGACCTATCCATGCTGCGTTTGCTTCGGTAGCATAGGTCAACTGCAAATCATTCTCGAATTTTCCTCGAGAATTTTACTCAATAAATCGATATGTACGAAGGTAAAAAAGCCCGGTGCGCAATACTTAAAAACTCTCTTATACCGATATCTACCTATCTTATAGGTAAAATACCTTGAGTCCAGCTGGATAAAACCAAAGATAAATTTGGAATTTTTTCCAATGCAATTTTGATATTAAGGTCAATTTATTCATGCATTCCATTCCAGCGTAATATTTTTTTGCAGTGACTGAAGTAAATACGTAAATTTAGGAAGAAAAATAGCACGCAATCGTTTAAAATAGGAAGAGCAATTTAAATTATACAATTCATTAACATGTTCTAAAAATTTATCAAATTTTATTTTCAAAAGTGTTTTCATACTTTCTAGAAATAACGGCGCTCCAAGGAGGTTAAGTGAATGCGTATCAGTGTCTTTAATACGTTAAGTGCATTGAATATCGAAATGGCTACAAAAAGAATACCTATCTCTAAATATAAAATAGACTTAAATTAAATACACTAGTGAAGGGTTATGCGTGCGGGGATTCTGGTATGGCGATTGCCAATCCGCAGTAAGCTCTCATTAAACTCAGTATATAAATTATACCCACCATAATATGATTTTATTATTAAATACAATAAATAAATACAAAGTTGTAGAAGTAGCTAAAGCAGTTGTGTTATGGAACTAGAAACTACGAAGATCTTCTTTCTTATTACAACGATTAAAGGGAGGAAGAGTTATGTCAGACGAGTGAATGTCTCGAGTTTAATTGTTTGAGTCTACCTTCGCAGGTGCCAGGCAAACTCAAAAATATATACTATGGATACACTGATCAATCGGAAACACTTCAGAAAATATTAAAATTACAGCATAAATATTTAAATTGCATTTACATAAATGTAAAGGAAATATGTACACCTTTTTATATTAAGTGGTGGTCATACTTGATAAAACTCTAAATAAAGTAATTTAACGCCTAAGAAATAAGGGTTTATTTTAAAGTTATTCCACTTTCTCATGTTGAAAGTTTCTTTAAGAAGTTCCTACAGTTGGCGGAATTCAATTATTTCATAAACTTTGCAGTTTCTTTTCCCTACCTCAGAACAACGTAGATTTCCGACAGTACTAAACACACACTGATTATTCTGGTTTGTATTTGAAATTATGTATTGTAATAAATTGCTTTTAAATATTTATAATTATTTTTTAAACCGGCGAAACATATACATATAAAACAGTTATAGCCTCCTAAAAAGAGAGAAAAACTTAAACTTTTGTTGCATGTACAAATGTGATGAGTTTGGTTTAGGCTTAAAATATGAGGTTTGATCCCCGATCCCCGTTAAATGTTTTACATGTAGTCATATGAAACAGAGGAATATTAGAATGCATAAAATATGAAACAGGAAATCGTAATGAACAGTACATGTATTACGTTATAAATAATAATAAATAAATATCTTCACGCAATTCCCAATACAGGGGTAGACAGAGGTCAAGTCTAGACAATTAAGTCCCTTTGACCCACCTTCCACCGAAGATATTTTCGGGACAACGTGACAGGTGGTGAGCCCGTCGCCGCCTTTATGTCCAAGCCAACGATGAAATTCGTACATAAGTTTTTGAAAAACACATTGGTACTGCCACCTGGGGATCGAACTCGGGTCTCTCGACTCGAAATTCCGACCACCCAACAACTCGGCTATCGTGACTTGTATTACGTTATGAATACCTATTATATTTTGTTTCCATCCCTGTGCTCAACAAAAATTGTACCTAAATTAGTGTGATAGCCGAGTGGTTGGATGGTCGGAATTTCGAGTCAAGAGACCTGAGTTCGATCCGCAGGTGTTAGGCTTGTACTAATAGGTTTTTTAAAAAACTTATGTACGAATTATATCGTTGGCTTGGACATAAGGACGGCGCCGGGCTCACCACCTGTCACGTTGTCCCGAAAATACCTTCGTTGGAAGCTGGGTCAAAAGGACTTAATTGTCTAGACTAGACCTCTTTCTACCCATGTATTGGTAATTGAGTGAAGATAGTTATTTATTCATTTATTATTTAAATAAGTTTGTAAAGGGTGTAACACACATGACGAAGAGTATGCCCATTTGTCTTCGCTTTACAAGCGTTATAATGAATGCATAATAAATTCTGATAGGACACATTCTCCGTTCTTCTAGAACATTATTAGCCTGACAGGCGATAGAAAGAGTTTCCACCGAAAATCCTATTATTAATATCAAAGTTACTGACAACAACTAATATAAAACTCTCAAAACAATCATTACTCTTGTCAATGTCGATTGTGCTGAAACTTTGTCGAGGAAATGGTGAAACTTGTACAAGTGCCTATATCAAGTGCACATTTGCTTCAGGAAATCAAAACATAAAACACATACTATTAAAGAATACATTCGCTCCGGGAAACCACAAAATGGAACGTCCATTTTATGAATCCCTAAATTGAGTCGGTTTAAGTGTACGTCACTATTGTTTTGGTGAGTCGCAAAATTTTATTACGTCCAGAACAACAATCTGTTTCAGTTCACGGCTGAAAGTTGGAAGCCATAAAGGTTGTGAACTAAAACCTTCTCTAAAAAAGCGTATCTGTGGGACACTTTGTCACCATAATGCCATAAACATTTTGAAAAAATTGTCAGAGTTATATATGTAGCGTTTCATAATATAGGTAGCATAATATAAGCAGCGTTTAGTTTTTAGACGATGTTGTTTTTTAATTTTTTTGTATTTATGTGGATGGTTGTAGATTACTGTAACAATAGAAAATTTTACTTCAGTTTATCGACAACTAGCTAACAGACAATAAGTCATGGTAGCGGAAGGAAAAAATCTACCCCAGGGGTACCAGCACCACTGGTGCTGGAGAATCCCCCTCTGGGCACCCGCGCTCGGGCAACCAATCGCTGCTCGAGTGTGGATGCTCAGGCTGCCCGTCGTATTCTGGGAGGGCAAAGTTCCGCTCTGTTCCCATACTGTTCGAGGCAAACGAAGCAAAAAACCTTCGGCACCCCTTACCACGCTAGCCGTGGATTACTGCAATATCAGGGGACTTCATTCCAATCTTGATGCCGTCCACTACCATCTGGAGACGGCGGCTTTGCCGTGCCTTGCTTTTCTTACCGAGATGCAGATATCCTCTCCGGCGGATACCTCTTATCTTTCCTACTCGGGGTACAAGCTAGAACATTCTTTTGTGCCTCGGGCCGGAGTTTGTGTGTACGTCAGAGAGGACATATGTCCTCAACGCCTCGGGAGTCTTGAAGGTAGGGACCTGTCCACCCTTTGGCTACGCATAGACAGCGACGACCATCCTCGCGTCTATGGGTGCCTCTATAGGTCCCACAGCGGTAATACCGAAACTGACCGAGTCATCGAACACATCCAAATGGCAGATTCCCTGCTACAGCAGATCCCATCCGCAGAGATCGTGGTACTCGGCGACTTCAACGCCCACCACGCCGAATGGCTACGATCTCGAACCACTTATCATGCGGGGAGATCTATTTTTGACTTTGCCCTGGCATATGATCTGACACAACTGGTTACTTCGCCAACGCGGGTTCCGGATGTGGAGGATCATACACCTTCCCTGCTGGATCTTCTGCTGACCTTCCATCCGGACGGCTATGTGGTCTCCGTTGATGTCCCTTTGGGTTCTTCGGACCACTGCCTGATCCGGAGTAAAGTGCCCATCATGTTCCCATCGCAGTCGCAATATGCAGGCCACCGCCGTGTGTGGCACTACAGGTCGGCAGATTGGGAAGGGATGCGGTCTTTCTTTGCATCCTACCCATGGGGGCAGGTTTGCTTCTCGCTCGATAGTCCCGACGCCGTTGCTAATTCCGTCGCCGATGTGGTGTTCCAAGGAATGGAACTCTTCGTTCCTTCCTCTGTGGTGCCCATCTGTGGTAGATCAAAACCTTGGTTTGGTGGCACCTGCATAATGGCATCTCGCCAAAAGCAGCAGTGCTACCGGGCCTGGGTTAAAGCATTGGCGTCTCGAGATTCAAAAGCTAGCGTTTATAAGATGGAGTATAACTCTGCCGCCAGGTCCTTCAAAAGAGTAATTTCTGCGGCAAAGTCCGAGCACATTGGCAGAATTGGCGAGAAACTAGTTCGTTTTCCTTCGGGAACTCGTGCGTTCTGGTCCCTCGCCAAGGCTGTCCAAGGGAATTTCAGTCAGCCATCACTACCATCTCTGCACAGGGAGGACAACTCGCTGGCCCATGACGCAAAAGAGAAAGCCGATCTTCTAGGTTCTCGTTTTACGTCCAACTCGACTCTCGATGACAGGGGGAACTCACCGCCGACCATCCTGTGCAGTGAGTGCTCTATGCCGCACATCCGGTTCTTTCAGAGCTCAGTGCGAAAAGCACTCCACTCCCTGGACATCCAGAAGTCGAGTGGGCCCGATGGTGTCCCCCCTATTGTGCTGAGGATGTGTGCTCCAGAGTTGGCACCGGTTCTAACGCGTCTTTTTCGGTACTCCTACTCTGAAGGCGTCGTCCTGATGACATGGAAGCCAGCTTTGATGCACCCGATCCCTAAAAAAGGAGACTGCTCAGATCCAGGTAACTACAGACCGATCGCCATCACTTCCTTGTTCTCCAAAATAATGGAATCCATTATAAACTGCCAGCTCTTGAGGTACTTGAGGGAGCACCAGTTGATCAGTGACCGCCAGTACGGCTTCCGTCGGGGTCGCTCGGCTGGTGATCTTCTTGTGTTCCTCACTCATCGATGGGCGGAGGCAGTAGAGAGCAAGGGTGAGGCCCTGGCAGTTAGTTTGGACATTGCGAAAGCCTTTGATCGGGTGTGGCACAAAGCGCTTCTTTCAAAGCTTCAGTCATATGGGCTACCCGAGAAATTTTGCAATTGGGTCACTAGTTTTCTCACAGACCGGAGCATCAAGATCGTAGTTGACGGTGCATGCTTGGACTCCAAGTCTGTGAATGCTGGAGTTCCACAAGGCTGTGTGCTATCGCCAACCATGTTTCTTCTGCATATCAATGATTTGTTACAAATTAGTAATATTAATTTCTATGCAGACGACAGTACTGGTGATGCCTTATACACCGGCCGTGCCAATATTTCTCGGGAACACGTCGACGAGTACCGGAACAAACTTGTGTCTGAATTCGAGATTTTGTTAGACAAAATCTCGGATTGGGGCCGGCTAAATTTAGTCCAGTTTAACCCTAAAAAGACACAAGTTTGCGCGTTTACCGCAAAAAGAAACCCTTTGTCGTGTCACCTCATTTTGAAAGCACTCCCCTAGTTGCCCCAGCCAGTATCGGAATCCTTGGCGTCGACATATCGAGCGACGTTCAGTTTCGCGGTCTCTTGGAAGGGAAGGCCAAATTGGCCTCTAAGAAGCTTGGCGTGCTCAGTAGAGCACGACAGTACTTCATGCCGGCCCACCGCTTGCAACTTTATAAGGTGCAGGTTCGGCCGCACATGGAGTACTGTTCTCATCTCTGGGCGGGCGCTCCCCAGTGTCAGCTCCTTCCATTTGACCATATCCAAAGAAGAACGGCTCGAATCGTCGACGACTATACTCTATCCGTTCGGCTAGATCCCCTTGCTTTGCGAATAGATGTTGCATATCTTTGCACTTTCTATAAGATCTACTACGGGGAGTGCTCCGAGGAATTGTTCGGATTAATCCCAGCCGCTGAATTTCACCATCGCACCTTACGGTATAACCAAATATTTCATCAATACCACCTTGATGTTTGGCATTCCACTACAGTGCGTTTTTCACGGAATTTTCTGCCACGCACTTGCACTTTGTGGAATGAGCTGTCGTCAGCGGTTTTTCCGGACCGATACGACTTAGGGACCTTCAAGAAAAGAGCCTATACCTTTCTCAAAGGCCTGCAACGCATCCGCTATTCCTCCGGTATTGCAGATGTTCATGGGCGGCGGTAATTACTTACCATCACATGTGCCACCTGCTCGTTTGCCTCCCTCTTCCATTAAAAAAAGTGGACACTGCAACAAGTACAGACAAAATCAACGGAAACACATATCGTGCGTCATAATGTATTTTTGATGACTTCAAATATCTTCGTTTTATATTTCATTAGCAATTATTCGGTTGTGATATTTTTACATAAAAATTTTTTACTCCCATAAAATTTATTGAAGTTATGATATTTATTGTTCATGGTTTTGAATGCAGGCCTTCAATCTGTGCGGCCAGTCGTCTATCGCAGCACGAACGAGGTCCATGTCAATATCGGCGGCTGCCTTAATCAAGGATGTCTTGAGTGACTCCAAATTGGGATGAGGCTTTGAGCACGCCTTTTCCTCCAAGTGTTGCCATATCTTGTCGGATTCAAATCTGGACTGGGGGAAGGCCAGTCTTCGTGCCCGATGAAGTCGATTTCACGCGCTGCCAGCCAGTCTTGTGTGCTCTTCGCTCTATGAACTGGCGCTGAATCTTGTTGGAATACCCAGTGACTGTTATTAAACATGGTATGCGAAACAGGTTCCACAAGGTTGGTCAGGACTGTATTTTGATAAACAACTGCATTCGTTTTACACCTTTCTCACAAAAAGGTTAAGTTAAGTTAAGCCCCAATAAGAAACTCCCAACCATACCATGAGCGAGGATGGAAAATGACCTCGATGGACACCCTGAATACAGTTGCTCGTCATTAGACGAGCATTCAAACAATGTCCTGTTTTCTTCGATATGCCCGAAGCCCTAAGTCTTAATTTAACACCCTTTTCACCGTGGTTCTGCTTAACCCCATCTGAAGGGCCAACAGTTTCTGCTTACGTTTGGGATTTCTTTGAATTCGAGCCTTCACAATTTTTATCACTGCTGGAGTCCTAACAGACCGAGGGCGACCACTTCTTGACCTGTCATCTAAACTAGAGTCTTCATTGTATCGTTTGATGGTACGATAAACGAATCTTTTGGTTATATTCAAATTTTTCAGTATGTCAAAAACTTGAATTGGCGCGTAAACCGCAACGATGCAACGCAATAACTATAATAAAGGTTCTGATTGTAAGTTGTTAATGCGGTTCCTTGGTTTTGCTTTTTGCATGTGCATTGTATCATCTGGTGATCAAAATTTCAGCCTATAATTATATTAGTATACCAATTACGTTACGTCAAATGAAAATACTTTATAAAATAGCTATAAGTTATACAGAAAACAAATTGGAAAACTTAAAAACGAGATGATTTATATTAAAGGTTCGTCTATTAATCCTCTGCACCATTTAGCCTTCTTGACATTATGATTTCTTGTATTTACGCGAATACTACACATTTTTAAATTAAACTATTTTCGGATTTTATCGCATTTTTAATTAGTTTTTACAAACTTTTTTTTATACGCGGTCTCCCCGTGACCACAAATGATGTAAAGCATCCAAAACGTCGGGAAATAAAAATAGTTTGTAAAAACTAATTAAAAACGCGATAAAATCCAAAAATCGTTTCTTCTTGACATTATTAAATATAAAGATTAAACATTGTATTTCGACAGTAAGTTTGAATTATTTGAACAAAGTTATTGCATTTCTTTTCGTGGACAAGTATGCAATTATTATATTTTATTTTTTCTTCTTTTCTTATCATTTAAGCTAGAGCTTTAGCAGTCGCATTATATTCGTTGAGTCTCAAATAACACTGCATAAAAGAAGCGAAACATTACAAAAACAAACATATTTGTGTTCGTATCTTTCTATGAAATCATCACGATGTCATAAATAAGCTCCGTTAGGAAGTGGTTCAAAATTACTAAGTTTTCTCAACCTCTGTCTACCATAGTATAGTTCAATGCGTAAAGATATAAAAATTACACCGTATAGGAAAGCTTGCTTTTACAAATAAGAAGATTAAAATCCGTTGGCAACGTTCTCTAAAATTTCCTTATTTGGACAATTTTTTAATATTTTTAAATGTGGTAACATTTTGAATTATTATTTTGCTTGTATCAGACAGCAATTTGTTAATGACGCCCCAGGAGACCTACTGAAAGTAGTAGATTTTCGTTGGCTTTTTCTCTCATTTTTTGCTACTGTTTATTTTTAGAACGGCAATGAAAACTATCAAATACAAAAGAATGTTCCGCCAGGATAATTTCGCTAGAAGTTTATCTATTACTAAAATAGTTAGCCGCTTGTAACTGCATTTCCCAATTCAGGGGTAGACAGAGGTCTAGTCTAGATAGTTAGGTCCCTTCGACCCACCTTTCACCGAAGATATTTTCGGGACAGCGTGACAGGTGGTGAGCCTGTCGCCGTATTTATTTCCAAGCCAACAAAATATGATTCGTACATAAGTTTTTTAAAAAAACCCATTGGTACGAGCATGCTACCTAGGGATCGAACTCGGGTCTCTTGACTCGAAATTCCGACCACCCAACTACTTGGCAATCGTGACTTACTTACAGGTTCTTAAATAAATAATATCTTTTAAAAGCAAAATGAATGATCAGTAAATCCTTCTATCACACTGATATGCAACACAAAATCAGTGGCTTTACCACGCTTATCAGTTATAAAATATTTTTATATTATTACGTGTAGTAGTAGTATTTTTATATTATAAGTCACGATAGCCTAGTGGTTCGGTGGTCGGAATTTCGAGTCGAGAGACCCGAGTTCGATCCCCAAGTGGCAGGCTCGTACCAATGAGTTTTAAAAAAAAAAAAAAACTTATGTACGAATTATATCGTTGGCTTGGACATAAAGGCGGCGACGGGCTCACCAACTGTCACGTTGTCCCGAAAATATCTTCGGTGGAATGTGGGTCAAAGGGACTTAATTGTCTAGACTAGACCTCTGTCTACTCCTGTATTGAAAATTGCCTGAAGATATTTATTTATTTATTTTATTTATATCATTACGTACGTATAGAGCGGTCCTGTGTCATCTTCATCCATCGACTCCTCGCAACACTCTGGTCGTCGCTTCGTCTTGTGGGGGGTCGTTCAACACTGCGTCAGCCTGTACGAGGTTGCCATTTTTTGAGGAGGCGTATGTTCAGCAGTAGACATCGGATAGGCTGATATGATGATGATGACTTATGTGTAAAGAAATGTAAATGACGTTTAAATCGTTAAACTCAATACTCACAGAAAAATATTGCGACAAAACCAATAGAAATGGACAGAATTTTTTTTATGTGGTAATCCTTTCGATTTCAGTATAATCTCATTTCGTGGTGTGTGGCTAAATAGAGTCCAGATGATGTAATAACTGTCAAATGAGCCCAAGTGAAAATAAACAGTCTTGTTACTAACAACATTTTGTATCTATAGATTTTTCACAATAACCACTTTATTAAGTCTATCGTGCCTCGATCCACGAACCCAAGTTCGATCCCCTAGGCTCCTACCTGGGTTTTTGTAAAAACTAACCTACGGTTTATATCGTTGCCTAGGACATACGGCGACAGGCTTTTTGGTTCATCAGTGGAAAAATACTACAAACATACATACATAACGGCCTGTTAAAGTCCACTGCAGGACATAGGCCTCTCCCAAGGGGAGGATTTGCCATAATCGCCACCCTTGGCAGGGGGATTGGTGATCGCAGTACCAGATCACTCCCGCCTCTGACGCTGCTGCCCATCTTAGGTCTGATATCTTTAGAAATGGTTATCCAGCCATCTATCGGTTGCCATTAGGATATTCTAGGCTCTTTCCCTTAGTCGCCTCTTAAGACACCCACGGGAATAAAGGAAGTGGCAATATTCTTACACCGTTAATACACGGTCAAATACTAACAAAATTCTAAACGGATTAGTATTAATTTTTCTATGTTAAATGTGTCATTGTCTTTTTTAGTTTTATCTTCATGCATTTCTCAGTACTTCATGTATTTATACTTTGGCTTCTTCGGGGTAGTGAGAGGTCTAGACAATTTAGTTTTATCAAAACTCATGAAGGATTTGATTCACTGGCATACAATGATACTACGTCTTAGTGCCTAACACGTCTGTAAGAGGCTCGCCATCTAACACGTTGTCTCAAGTAAGCACTGGTGAAATATTGGTCGAACGAATAAAAATTATCGACACCTCTGCCTACCCTGTTGGAAAATCTTTGGAAAACAAAATAAATTAAAACAGACTTTTGATAGCGGCAGCATCTAAGGTGTGAAGTTTCTGATACTGCGATGAAGAATACGCTTACCAAGCGTTAACCATTACGTCATACGTTGTTAACCATTACGTCAAATGCTCATTAAGGGAGAGACCTATGACATTCAGTGGATTTAAACGGGCATAGCGGTTTGAAAACATCTACTAATGAAATGTAGTCATGGACATTATCTCCGTTTCTTATTTTACTGTAGGCTACGCGAACGAAGACATAAAAGCTAATCTATTAATAAAACAGTATTTACATTGGATATTTATACTCCCAAAAGATTGAGCGATGACCTGCATAATGTTGCGTTAAGTCGATGGATGCAGATGGCACAGGACCGCTTTATGTGAAAATCTTTGGGGAGGCCTATGTTCAGCAGTAGACATCGGATAGGCTGATATGATGATGATGACTTATGTGTAAAGAAATGTAAATGACGTTTAAATCGTTAAACTCAATACTCACAGCAAAATATTGCGACAAAACCAATAGAAATGGACAGAATTTTTTTTTATGTCGTAATCCTTTCGATTTGAGTATAATCTCATTTCGTGGTGTGTGGCTAAATAGAGTCCAGATGATGTAATAACTGTCAAATGAGCCCAAGTGAAAATAAACAGTCTAGTTACTAACAACATTTTGTATCTATAGATTTTTCACAATAACCACTTTATTAAGTCTATCGTGCCTCGATCCACGAACCCAAGTTCGATCCCCTAGGCTCGTACCTGGGTTTTTGTAAAAACTAACGTACGGTTTATATCGTTGCCTAGGACATACGGCGACAGGCTTTTTGGTTCATCAGTGGAAAAATACTACAAACATACATACATAACGGCCTGTTAAAGTCCACTGCAGGACATAGGCCTCTCCCAAGGGGAGGATTTGCCATAATCGCCACCCTTGGCAGGGGGATTGGTGATCGCAGTACCAGATCACTCCCGCCTCTGACGCTGCTGCCCATCTTAGGTCTGATATCTTTAGAAATGGTTATCATCCATACCATCTATCGGTTGCCATTAGGATATTCTAGGCTCTTTCCCTTAGTCGCCTCTTAAGACACCAACGGGAATAAAGGAAGTGGCAATATTCTTACACCGTTAATACACGGTCAAATACTAACAAAATTCTAAACGGATTAGTATTAATTTTTCTATGTTAAATGTGTCATTGTCTTTTTTAGTTTTATCTTCATGCATTTCTCAGTACTTCATGTATTTATACTTTGGCTTCTTCGGGGTAGTGAGAGGTCTAGACAATTTAGTTTTATCAAAACTCATGAAGGATTTGATTCACTGGCATACAATGATACTACGTCTTAGTGCCTAACACCTCTGTAAGAGGCTCGCCATCTAACACGTTGTCTCAAGTAAGCACTGGTGAAATATTGGTCGAACGAATAAAAATTATCGACACCTCTGCCTACCCTGTTGGAAAATCTTTGGAAAACAAAATAAATTAAAACAGACTTTTGTTAGCGGCAGCATCTAAGGTGTGAAGTTTCTGATACTGCGATGAAGAATACGCTTACCAAGTGTTAACTATTACGTCATACGTTGTTAACCATTACGTCAAATGCTCATTAAGGGAGAGACCTATGACATTCAGTGGATTTAAACGGGCATAGCGGTTTGAAAACATCTACTAATGAAATGTAGTCATGGACATTATCTCTGTTTCTTATTTTACTGTAGGCTACGCGAACGAAGACATAAAAAGCTAATCTATTAATAAAACAGTATTTACTTTGGATATTTATACTCCCAAAAAGATTGAGCGATGACCTGCATAATGTTGCGTTGAGTCGATGGATGCAGATGGCACAGGACCGCTTTATGTGGAAATCTTTGGGGGAGGCCTATGTTCAGCAGTGGACTTCGGATAGTCTGATATGATTATGATAATGATGAATATTTTATGGTTATAATAAAGGATCATCAACATAAATGAAAAGTTCTTATAGGAAACCCATTTTGATATTTTGGCACATAGACGGATACCATGTAAATGATACGGTGTAAATTCACATTATTAATTCATATATCTATTATCTAAAAAAGTCACGATAGCCGAGTTGTTGGGTGGTCGGAATTTCGAGTCGAGAGACCCGAGTTCGATCCCCAGGTGGCAGTACCAATGAGTTTTTCAAAAACTTATGTACGAATTTCATCGTTGGCTTGGACATAAAGGCGGCGACGGGCTCACCACCTGTCACGTTGTCCCGAAAATATCTTCGGTGGAAGGTGGGTCAAGGGGACTTAATTGTCTAGACTTGACCTCTGTCTACCCCTGTATTGGGAATTGCGTGAAGATATTTATATTATATTTTTATATTATATTTTATTTCCGCGTTGAATGGCTAGACTGCATCTTTGAGCGAGGAAACACGTTAAGTTATAAAAATAAAAGTCTACTCATCAAAATCGAGGTTACCACCATCGATTATCGAAGGTTACAGATGAGTATATTCCCCTTAATTAAACTCTCTCTCAAATAATTGAATAAAGGCCTTTTCACAGCAGTGGTCAAAAGAAAGGCTTCTACATTACGTTACTTTTTATTTTTTACTGATGAGTATTAAGTATGCATTACTGAAGATAGAATACCTAAAACAGAATGCTTCATTGTTTGTATGTATACCAGCTTTCTATATTCGTTGTTTTTCGAACTAGAACACATAATGCATTTCAAATATTTACATATTGTTGTATATTCATAAAACTTTTTTTCCCCAAAGTTTATGCAAACGTTGGGGAAAAAAGTTCTCAAATGACAACGTCATTTAAACAACTCGTTTTAACATATTGTAGGAATCGGTGGATGCAGGTGGCTGAGGAGCATTTTAAGGAAGGCCTATATTCAACAGTGGTTTTTTGATAGGGTGTAAAGAAGAAGAAGAATAAATGTTTGTATGCTTCTTTGACGTGTCGTGTATCTGTAGTCTGAACTACTGTTGTTGATTTCAACAAACGATACGTATTCATCTTCGGAGGATACTACAGTATTATAATATTAGTACTTATAGTAAAAAGACACAGAAGTACATAATAATGTCGAACATGAAATCAAAAAAGTGTTAAAATAAAATAAATACAGTGTTTACATTAGCTAAATAACGTACGAAAACTATTATTACTAATTTAGAAACTATTAACTAATGCAAATGTAATTTGAAAAAAAAACAGGTAATCGTGAAGACAGCGTTGATAAGTAAACCAATATTCAGTGTTAATTATTTATATACATTTAATTATATAATATTATATATTATTTAACTTTATTTATTTAAACTATATAGCACAAAAATATAATAAAGTTATTAGGCGTTTCTTTATTGTATTTTACGCCAGAGTCCGTAATAAAACGTAGCGTTCCTATTTCTTACAACAAAACGTCATCAATTGCCGGCTCTTTTAAAAGCTCACATCCGGTCTAATGAAGGTCAAGAGAATTCTTGTTTCGCTTTAAAAGACCCTTTCATTTACTTTAATGGCCTGTATGTTTCCGAAAGAAACGAGTGTACCTTTTAATTTGAAGTATAATACGATATCTGGAACATAGGCTTTTTATTATACTTATTCAAAATAAGCCATAAAGGCCAGCGATTTGGAATCAAAGGTTCATGAATTCATTTCGTGGTTATCGGATTCGCATCTGAACCGATAATGCTATGAGTATTTACTAATTTGATTTTAATTCCAACAAACAACCTGATTAACTTGTTACATTATGTAGAATTGCCCTTTTTAATTTTAATGTTTCTGACTTTGGTAGGGTGGTATTTATAATTTTGTTTCAGAATTTTATAACAATAAAACTTTATTTTTCGACAATAATATATTATAGCCATCGGATAGACATACAGTGTTTGTATATGAAAGTTTTAGATGTGTTCAATGGCCATCAATGAAAATATACAGACAGACGGATAGGACAAGTTTTGTTTCGCTTTCATAATTTTATTATAAGTTAATAGTGACAATT
The DNA here is from genome assembly GCA_029286605.1 of Sericinus montela. Lineage (NCBI taxonomy): Eukaryota > Metazoa > Arthropoda > Insecta > Lepidoptera > Papilionidae > Sericinus > Sericinus montela. The sequence continues at coordinate 5,687,114 of JAGSMR010000001.1, forward strand.
AAGTTAAAGAAGAAAAAGTTCTCAAATGACAACGTCATTTAAACAACTCGTTTTAATATATTGTAGGAATCGGTGGATGCAGGTGGCTGAGGAGCATTTTAAGGAAGGCCTATATTCAACAGTGGTTTTTTGATAGGGTGTAAAGAAGAAGAAGAATAAATGTTTGTATGCTTCTTTGACGTGTCGTGTATCTGTAGTCTGAACTACTGTTGTTGATTTCAACAAACGATACGTATTCATCTTCGGAGGATACTACAGTATTATAATATTAGTACTTATAGTAAAAAGACACAGAAGTACATAATAATGTCGAACATGAAATCAAAAAAAGTGTTAAAATAAAATAAATACAGTGTTTACATTAGCTAAATAACGTACGAAAACTATTATTACTAATTTAGAAACTATTGCAAATGTAATTTGAAAAAAAAAAAAACAGGTAATCGTGAAGACAGAGTTGATAACTAAACCAATATTCAGTGTTAATTATTTATATACATTTAATTATATAATATTATATATTATTTAACTTTATTTATTTAAACTTTCCCTTTTCCTTTTATAGGCCGTTATGTATGTATTATGTATGTACGTTATGTGTGTATTTATTTAAACTTTATAGCACAAAAAATATAATAAAGTTATAAGGCGTTTCTTTATTGTATTTAACGCCAGAGTCCGTAGTAAAACGTAGCGTTCCTATTTCTTACAACAAAACGTCATCAATTGCCGGCTCTTTTAAAAGCTCACATCCGGTCTAATGAAGGTCAAGAGAATTCTTGTTTCGCTTTAAAAGGCCCTTTCATTTACTTTAATGGCCTGTATGTTTCCGAAAGAAACGAGTGTACCTTTTAATTTGAAGTATAATACGACATCTGGAACATAGGCTTTTTATTATACTTATTCAAAATAAGCCATAAAGGCCAGCGATTTGGAATCAAAGGTTCATGAATTCATTTCGTGGTTATCGGATTCGCATCTGAACCGATAATGCTATGAGTATTTACTAATTTGATTTTAATTCCAACAAACAACCTGATTAACTTGTTACATTATGTAGAATTGCCCTTTTTAATTTTAATGTTTCTGACTTTGGTAGGGTGGTATTTATAATTTTGTTTCAGAATTTTATAACAATAAAACTTTATTTTTTTTCGACAATAATATATTATAGCCATCGGATAGACATAAAGTGTTTGTATATGAAAGTTTTTAGATGTGTTCAATGGCCATCAATGAAAATATACAGACAGACGGATAGGACAAGTTTTGTTTCGCTTTCATAATTTTATTATAAGTTAATAGTGACAATTAAGTTAAAGAAGAAAAAGTACATTATATGTAATAATAGAATATTAGTCAAAAATTACAAAAAAGTACAAACCTTATCTCACAAATGTTCATCAAAAATTCATCTCACAAATGATTGTCTCTAGAGAGATTGGAACCCTCAACTCTTTAGCTTCGAAGTTAAGGTCACTACCAGCTGAACTATCTAGTGTTCAGAGTGTTTTATAATAATGAAGAAATTAAATTTAACTAATACGATGGTATTGGAACTTTGGGAGACAATTCAAACAAGAATATTAAATGGGTATTTCTTATTACAATTCCTTCCGTTTACTACTATAAACTCGAGAAAATAAACTGCTAACAGACAATATATAAAACCATTTAAAATATAAAACCGTTTTAAAAACCATCTTAAAAAATTAACACGCGCGTATGTACAATTTCAAACGCTCGACTGAACGTGTAACAAATTTATCATTTCTCACATTATTTGCAAAGACAAGAATACCTTCTAAAATAAAGGGGCCTTTTGAATTCAACCGCTGTGTTGCAAACGAGCACTTTATTCGTCTTCTGAACACAGCTTATTTTTTTTATGTTTTTGTGAAATATAATCTCCGACGTAATGGTGCTTTAAATTATTATGATGATGATAATTATGATGTTATCCAGAGGATTGTGATTAGAAAAAAAGCTGTCTGTATTTAACTCTCAATTGCAGGTTTGTACCTGCAGGTTCTGCAGGAAGACAATCGAAGAGCTTTCTTTTTGTCGTTTTCTTATTGTGGCAGATTAAATTCCTATAATAATCCTCATGCAGTGTGGTTGCGATTGCTATGTAGTTACGTCCTAAGAATATACAATCTCCTTTCTTCCCGTGAGTGACGTAAAAGGCAACTTAGGCATAACCCTCGAAAATGCAATGGACAACCGACTGGCTAGATTACCATTTCTAAAAATTCCAGACCAAAACAAAGCAGACTTCACCACTCCGCTTGCCAAGCAAGTGGCATCATAGTGATGATAAAAAATCCTCCCGTAAGGGAGAGGTGGTGACCTTTTTGGTGGCAGACCGTTCATGACTATATGATGAAAAAACCCAAAAAAATCTGAAACGGTTCCTTAAAATTTTTATATTGGGTCATCCATCCTCAAAATACCCTCCAACGCCATGTCCAATTAACTTAACAAAGTATCATTCTCTACGCAGGGGAATTGCTTTTGCAGAGTGTAGATAATCCGGTTGATATAACAGAAATCCTGCCTTATCTTAAAAGTACCGATCTCTCCTAAAAATAATGTATTTCTTTTAATTTAACATTTCCATGTTAAAAAGTCTCCCTTTCTTATGCATAAAAGAATAGGATTCCCTATTTAACTAATATGTAATATTAACAACATAAAATAAAATAATGAAGCAATAATTTTTAAATAAATTACTATGACATTTGTTCCTATAAGTATCTATGCAGTGTATACCAAAATACATCTGGATATACTCAGATTAACCCTCTACAAAAATAATGTTTGAATGAAGTTTCTTGCACAGCAGCGGGCATTACACTGCTTATTATAATTTTGCTATGTTTGATGGTATTAGTCTAATGTTTTTTTTATAGAAAAGGCAAGGCAAACGATCAGGTGGCTCACGCGATGGCATTCGATTACCGCCACCCATGAACACCCGCAATACCAGAGGCATAGCAGATGCGTTGCCGGCCTTAGAGTGCCAACACCCCCAGAATTCGGGGAGGGGGGCGTGTGGGCCTCCGGTTACCTGCACTCACCAGACGAAACGCAGAATTTCTACTTCATGCCGGTATTCTGTGAGGTCGTGGTACTTCCCCGGTCGAACCAGCCTATTCATGCAACAACAAAAGCTGATGCTTGGCTCTACCACTGTTAAAATAATAAAAAAAAAATTGAAAATATCTTCACGCAATTCCCAATACAGGGGTAGACAGAGGTCAAGTCTAGACAATTAAGTCCCTTTGACCCACCCTCCACCGAAGACATTTTCGGGACAACGTGACAGGTGGTGAGCCCGTCGCCGTCTTTATGTCCAAGCCAACGATGCAATTCGTACATAAGTTTTGAAAAACTCATTGGTACTGCCACCTGGGGATCGAACTCGGGTCTCTCGACACGAAATTCCGACCACCCAACAACTCCGCTATCGTGACTTTCTGATAAAATAATTTTATATTATGTATAATAAGTTAATATTCTCGTAAGAATAATTCTTATTACGACAACTTTCACTTTGCTCTTCTAAGCTTAACAAAGTTTCTTTTTTAATTATTCGCAAGTTATGAATAACATTTTATATAGAATGATTCTGCTAATCTTAGAAAGAAAGCGCTCAACATTAATTTCCAATTAATCATCATCGGCTATCGCCATTTAAGAAATCGATGAAACATAATACCATTTATAACAATCTCAGTTTGCTTTTACAAAAAAAAAAAAAATATGTAGAGATGATGACAGCATATGCTACCCCATCTCTCCCCGTGGATGGACAGCAGATTGGACACGAGTGGCAACGTTCAAGATGATTGGGACTGCAATCACTAACCTGTTTTGCAGAAAGCATAGTGATTATGACAAATCTTCCTATATCCAGTAGTAGACAGTATTATACCAGCTTTTACGTAAGTGAGATGATAACGAGGTGTTTCCTTTTTAATTACATATTTCTAAAGTATGTAGCACTTGTGCTATGGAATCGGAAACATCGAATGTGATGAAACAGCCAGACCCTAGACAATATAGAAAAAGTGATAATCAACTACCGTCCAGGAATCGAACCCTGGTCTTCAAGGCTCTCGATACCTTGAAAACCACATTTTTCGTTTTATTAGCCATCCCTTGAAAACCACCATCATCACTACAAAAACACTGAATAGAAGAAATAGGTAAATACGAACAAGAAACGCCACCAGTATCAACTATATAGATTTGCTACTCATTGAAGATACTGATTTCATCATGTTAACTCCATTAAATAAAAAAATCATTGACACAAGAAGGTGTGTGCTGTCCCATGCTGTTCTGCAACATTAAAATCTAAGTTAAATACTTACATCAAGTCCTCCTACTTAAAAAATTCAAGTAGACAAAAGCTCAAATAAAAGAGTGTTCTTAGACCAAAATTAAACCAAATCTTAGACCAAAATACAGAAGAAAATGCATTTGAATGAAGCTTAGAATATTTTAAGTGTTTAGTGATAAATATGTGCTTAAATACATTTTAAATTTGAAAAAAAATAAGTAAGCATATCGGTTCGATAATAGTACACTGCAGGTTTTGCATAAATATCAGGTTCACTTATACTCATAAGGTATTATAGTATTTCTCTTAATTAAATTTCTTTTAGACTTATTAAAAGCTTTTACAAATATCAAAAATTTACTGCCTACTTGTAAAGTTATTACGTCCACAAAGAAAAGCCAGCAAGATACTCTGGAGGTTTATTTTTCCTCATTTATTCTATTCGACGACCTTATTAATATCCTTGCTATTTGCAAATGAATGTACAATTTTTCTGTATTGCCTTTAATAACAATATTAAGTAATGATTGTTACTAATTCTTGTATGTTGTGTAAAGTACTGTCTTATTAACCACTCAAGTTACATAGGAATCACGGATTCCTAAACGCTATAAATCCAAATAATGCCTTAACTATACAATACGACGGACAACATTTTCGATACGAAGCTCTCAAAAAATTTAAATTGATCCTTACTTCATCTATGCTAAAATTGCACAGTTCTGGGCCCTACCCTAATGTCTGTAAAAAATGTAGTGGGACCTGGCAATCGTAGTAGCCGGCCCTGGAATAAAAAAGTAATACGCAATACTCCCCATTGGGGGAGGGGGGTATGTGGGCCTCATATATTATATAATATATTTAAAAAAACCTGAAAATTGGTAAGACAATTTCGTAGTTCACGGTAAGCAACAACATGACTCGAATATTATATGTAATAGGACACTATTAAATACTAAAAACGTAATATGTTATTAAATATTTGTTCAATGAGTTTTTCAAAAACTTACGTACTAATTATATCGTTTGCTTGGACAGAAAGGCAGCGACGGGCTCACCACCTGTCACGTTGTCCCGAAAATATCTTCGTCGGAAGGTGGGTCGAAGGGGCTTAATTGTCTAGACTCGACCTCTGTCTACCCCTGTATCGGGAATTGCGAGAAGATATTTATTTATTTATTATAATTATTTGTTAAAATTATGATTATCAATACAAGTACAGTTCAGATCATACAAAACATTCTACAGCACTGGAGAATATTTGGAATACCGTAACTATAGGAAGTGTACCTCTCACACAGGTCACCAAGCCCAACCTACATGTTTTTGTAATGCCGTATTAAAATATTATACTCAATTTCATGTAAGCAATTTAAATGTATAAATTAAAATGCACTATTCTTGCGAGATCTGAAGCATTACTTTGTTAGACTTTCGGAGATGAATGAAGGTTTCTTTTAGGCAGGATCTAGGTTTTCTCTATAACGTGAACTAATTTGCGCCAATGGCAAACCTTCTTACAGGAGAGGCCCATGATCTGCAGTAGACTTGTATAGACCGTTGTATAGACCAATGTTTGTATAGACCAATGGGTTGAATTTGGATCGTATTTTTTTTGCATAATAAATATAACGATGAAAAGGGCACAGTTTTTAATTATTTTTCACTTACAACATAATGGCATTCAGTTCATAAAAGGAGTAGGAGCTCACACGGCAAAGCTTTTAAGTAGATGGATGCCTTATGTCAAACACAACAGAGCCGTTGTATTAGCTAATCGTCAAATTCTCTGGATCAATCACGAAAGTTTCTTATGAAGTCGCTAACGATGTACTTCGTCTCTTTTTTAATAACGAAAAGTGTTTATAATCAAAACAATAAATTTAAAAAACAAGTAAAATTAAATATACCTTCACGCCTTTCCCACATACAGGAGTAGACAGAGGTCTAGGTAACAAATTCTTATCGACCCACCTATATATTGATAAACTATCAATGATGCATGTTAATATTTTAATGTTATATAAGGGACCTTTTCCAGCTTTGCATGGATTGCAATGGGTAAAAATTAGCACGGGGTTTACAAATTAACAACAATTAGTATAAACATTTATTACATTAATTTTCATTCGGTGAATTGGAATCACACTGTTGTGTCATGCACGTGGGTTATAGTGAATTTAACATCGTTACAATCATCGTTTTATTTTAGTGAAATTTAAATTAAATCAATTACGATTTGATTTAATCAAATCATAAATCAAAAATCATTAATTTAAATTTTATTTTTAAATCAAAAGCGGCAATAGGCTAATGGTTTCGGGTGCGTACTGCTAAACACGCAGGTTCGTGCCCCGCCACTCGATTATTGTCGTAAACCAACTTCAGACACAAGCATTGCAGCTGAGCTTAAGTGGTTAACTGATATTCCTGTTAGCCACTAGTCCTAGTAATGTTATTTGGCATTGCTAGTATTATTTAAAAAATGTCCCCATGATCTGACTGTATCCATACTTAAAAACTATTAGTTATTTTTGAGTATATAATGTACTTGCCGCCCGACAGACATAGTCCTGCATAGGAATTAATAAAAATATTTGATAAAAACTTTCCTATCTTAAGCACGGTAGGTATAAAATAGTTTTGGAGTTTTCCGTGTGCAACAACGTGACACGAGAAGTATATACGAATATATGTGATCTCTGAATTATAGACAGTGAAAATTCAAATAATAATAAATAATAAATATCTTCACGCAATTCCCAATACAGGGGTAGACAGAGGTCTAGTCAAGACAATTAAGGCCCTTCGACCCACCTTCCACCGAAGATACTCGTATATTCACGACAACGTGACAGGTGGTGAGCCCGTCGCCGTCTTTATGTCCAAGCCAACGATATAATACATAGGTTTTTGAAAAACCCATTGGTACGAGCCTGCCACCTGGAGATCCAACTCGGGTCTCTCGACTGGAAATTCCAATCGCCCAACCACACAGCTATCGTGACTTTACGTTAAAATTCAGAGATAATTTAAGTGTCTCGCTGTTATTTTCATGAGAAAAGATGTCAAACGAGTAATCAGGTCCAATTATGGTGATTACCGACGTCATTATACGAGTATATACATCCAAAATGCAAAAGTAACAAGACAGGGAATTAGAAAAGGGAAGGGGAAAAGTTAGGTATCGACCACCGGTCACCTCACTCATCGGGCATAACAGCAGAAAAATTAGTCATTTAGCTCCATTACAAAGAGTAAGAATAATCTACCTAGGGTGAAAATATTCGACGTATCAATCACAGAATCGAGCCCCTATTCGCCTGATTATCATGAACCAGTACTGATACAAGTTTCGTAGCTTAATTTGAGTGGTCAGAATAAAAGGAAAGTCATTATCATTTTTAATTTTGTTTAAAAAATATTCATCACGTTGAATTTTTACAATCTATATGCATAAGAAAAATTACGAAACCGACTGAGTAAGAGCGACTTTCATCCCGTTTTACAAAAAAAAGGGTGTATGTAAATGCAAAATAACGCTTGGCGATTTGCCCCCTCTGGCTACCCTATTAATGATGATTTTATGAATGATCGCTTAGTCGTGAAACGCTTTGGACAGGCAGAATTATAATCGACTGTACATTATTCACTCTAACACTGAGGCAGGCAACGCATCTGCTATGCCTCTGGTATTGCGGATGTTCATGGGCGGCGGTAATCACTTACCAGCACGTGAGCCACCTGCTCGTTTGGCTCCCTTTTCTATAAAAAGAATCTGACACTTGCGTTTTGTATTCTCTGTACCCATTACTCTGTATTCCCGAATAGTCTAGAATCACAAACAGCGTCAGCGCTTCTAAACTAAATCTTGAGAGACGTCTCTAAAGACGTCAATGGACTCACCACCAGTCACGTTGTCCCAAAAAATGTCTTCGGTGAAAGGCAGGCGCAAATGACTTACTTGTCTAGAACTCTGCCTAACCCAGTATTAGGAATGACGTGAAGATATTTTTATACACATTTTTTACTTAAGGTTTATTTAATCATACACTGCCTAATCACGAAATCTCTAAAACTTCTTGATCTATGCAGATGATATTTCTCACAAAGTTATGAATAGGAATCGTCAGCTAAAAAAGAATTTTTGAAAACTCTCCCTTTAAAGGGTAGAACTGTGGTTGAATTTTGTAAATTCTAGACTTAGAAGCAGATTAATATAGAATATCTTAGTAACATTTAACGTTTGGGTTGGCTAGCTTTATGGTCGGCGAGTTTAAATCAGCATTTTATAAGTATAGTTCAATTAAAAAAAAAAAAAAAAACGTTTTTATCTTTTATATTTACTTAGGTTTAGCAACGGTTATGAATTTTAGACACGGCTTTTTATAGTTTATTTTTTTATTCAAATAATTAACATGAATAAAAGACAGCACAGCACCTTTTGAAAATCTTGCATACACCAGCGTGTATGCAAGATTTCAATTAATGCATGAGCGACCAAAGCGTACTCTTTAATATTATGATTACGAATATGTAAAATGTCCTTATTTATCTGTGTTAAATGTTCGTTTATTCGTAGCAAAACTTAGTGTAATGATAAACGTATAATTTACTTTTTACGATTGGATCTTGTTTATTTTGGACACGTGTCTATAATCTGATATACCCGATTGTAATATTTATGTTGGGACGTTTTTTTTTCTTGAGGAAATCCGTTTTGGAAACTAGACTCGCACTGCGAGAAAGCCAAGTTATGTCGAATCCCCACCGACAAAAGCCAGGGTCGTTGTCAACAGCGTTAATAAAAGGTTTTCGGTTTGGAACTCAACCGTAGCCCTTCCAACACTTGGCTAGGAAACCTCACTCTCGGAAGTAGAGGTTATTGATATCTACGTGAGTGTCGGTCTTTTTGTTCGTGCTCGTTTGTGAAGAGTATAAAACATTTATTATTCATCAAATCTGTAACAAATGTATGTCTCGTTACGATACATTAATAACGAAAAGTCTTCTACATTATATTCTTTAACATTAATCTTTTCTAGAGAACCCAAGCAGATAGCGTCTATCTAGTGTAAATCCTACCTAAGCCTTGTCGTTTCGCCACTGGTTATTTTAAAGTCCCTCTTATCTCTAGGCTCTGTCTTTTGATAGGCTACTTAAATCTTTCGTTTCACTTCTTCATTTTCAATTTTGGAAACAAAAAATGAAACGAAACCTACAAAACTGCTAAAATAATTTCGTCGCAAAAAGGAATTTTGGAGTACTAATGGTTTACCTCCCTAAAGAATTTAATAAAAAAAGCCATAACTTACTTAAGCTTAAACTTTAATTTGAACCAAAAATATTTCCTCAATTACACATTTATGTGAAACTAAACCACGGCGAAATGTGGCCCGTTTTATCCAATACTTTATAAGCGTAGACTCGTAAAAATATCTATAAGGGCAACGGTTTTCATTTTGTTCACAGTTTCATTAATGAACTTAAATAAGCCCAATTTGAGAACATCGTTTAAATTTCATATTTTCTTTTGCTTCATTTTCTATACAAATATATTTTTAATTACCTTGGTATCATCTAATTGATGATGGCATTGTCTACACCCCCTTTGCCTCTGTGGCTGTTGTGTGAAGCGACTGAGAAAAAAGTTTCTAGTCTTCGTTTTATTCTTAGTCTTAGTTTTCTACTAATGACTAATAATAAATGAACAACACATGCATGGATAGGTACAACACCATATAGACTGCTCTGATCTCAAAAGTAAGTAGCTTCAACAAATATATAATACAATCAGAAACAACGAAGCTACCTCAATCACTCTGACTTGAGAAAATATAGAAAAAGTGTAATCCACATTGACCGAACTGGAAATCGAACCCTTGGAGCTGGCGACACCACGAAAATCTGTGTGCACGTCTCATGTCCACGGAGGTCGTCAAATATCGACCTTAAGGTAAGTCGGAAACACGATGACAACGAAAACGGGGCGGGAACGTATCTGCAGCGGGGCGAAAACGCTATACTCATACATTTTCTAAAGAACAATTCATGACAACAGCGGGTGTAGTGCGGCATTTAGAGCGGAACATAAGATGTAGTTGACAGTTGACCGTTGTTAGTTCAATTAAAGCCAGTATTTTTGTGTGCAAGAGGGATTAAATTATGTTAATATATATAGTAAGTCAGTCAGTCACGATAGCCGAGTGATTGGGATATCGGAATTCGAGTCAAGATACCCGATCCTTAAAGCTCGAACCAATGGGTTTTTAAAAAACCTATATATGATTTATATCGTTGGCATGTACATAAAGACAGGCTAGCGGCTTACCAACTGTCACTATGTCCCAAAAATTTGTCTTCGGTGGAAGGAGGGTCGAGAGTACTTAATGGTACTTAATTGTGTGTAAAATGGTATGAAAACATTTTTTTCTTAATTTTCTTTATTAAATTATTTTGTGAAAATGCTCTTATATATGGCAGCATAAACAGGTGTTTCGCGCCCCAGCGATAACCAATTCACTGGCCAACCGTTGTAAATATGGCAAATCATGCTTACGGCAGAGACTTACATCCTACAATAGATCTCTAGAGACGGTAAAGTATAAGTGAAGTGTATGCGGATTGTAAATATGTTGTAGAGAAAAGCGTTACACCTATAGTTTTCGTCAATGTTTCTTGATTTATAAAGTTTTCTTATTAATTTTATCATTTATTAATTCTATAAGAACAGTATTCATGAAAACAGTAACAGTAGAGTGAATTTTATGTCGATATAAATAAAGTGATGTGAAAGACAGGACAATGTGAATGTCCTTTTAAGTAAATGCAAGGGCGACGGAATAATGTGAGTTTAGAAGGCAAATGTAGTCATAGCGGGGTAATCTCGTTAAAAGCTATGGAAATACCCTCAACTCCTGTACAAAAACAATTTGTTTGATTACAATCTCATTTCTCAATAGTCATATAACAGTTGGTAGGTACTAACTACAATTGATAGTTACAGATTAGTCAAATTGTTTCACATTTATATTTCGCTGATTTTTAATTAAAAGTTAAAAATTATGCTGCTATAAAAGCCTACTTTAATCCACTGCTGAACGAAAACCTTTCCAACAAAGTGCTAAGTAAGTTTGACCACATTACACGTTCCGAATAAGAAAAGGCTCAAATCAGTGCAATATTCTGATTGTGACATCACAACTAGAAAATTAACTTCTGCCGAGCCTTGAGATACAATTGAGAAGTAATAATAAAAATATGTTTTAATATTATACTGTAAATAAATATTAAAATAAATCATCCCAAGGGCTTTTGTTTCCATAAATGTTCCCTCGGTTTTAGAGCCTCGTGGAATATTTAGAGAGGACGGTAAGAGACCTTACGGCTTGCCATTAGTCCCTTGGGAGAGAGGCAAAGATCTTATATGGGACGCCACTTGCGTCGATACATAAGCGGCCTGTCAAATCAAAGGTACTTCGATAAGGGCCTAGGCAATAGAAGCAGCTGAATCGGGTGTAAATATGAGTCTTTGAAAGGAAAATATATATTTGTTCAATTTGCCGTAGAGACAATCGGTCCGTGGGGTCCCTGCGCGATGCAGTTTCTAAAGGAATTGTATCCGCGACTGGTTACAGGCGCTGGTGATCATAGAGGCTGGTTCTTTTCTCGCTCAATGATTAAGTCTAGCCATTCAACGTGGAAATGTTGGCTACATTTCCATGTTGAATGCCTACGTTCTTGGTACCGTGCCACGAGGAGTAAGGCTCTACGACTATAGTAGTTTCTAATTAATTCGGCCGCTTTAAGAGGCAGTTTTAAATACAATACGATGAAATGGAACAACCTACCGCCCCCGTTGAGAACCTTGATATGATAACTTCATTTTAAAAAAATATATAAATTGTGGCTTTTAAAGTTACAAAAACAATATCAAGTTTTTTGATGAAAGTTTTTTTAGTACAGTTCATTGATTATTAGTTTCGTATATTTTTTCTGATTGTTCCAGAAACTCGTTTTTAGCAAAAAAAATATAAGTGTAAATTTTATATATATTTTTTGCTAATATCCGTAGATAGTGTATATACCATTTAATGTTACAATGATACTTTATCAATTTCAGTTTTCCTTTATTTTTTATTTACTATTTTCATTTCGTATACGTTATTGTTTAGAAGTTTTGTTGTTTTTATTTAATTTTGAAATATCTTGTATTTATATTTTATTGATTGTTGTGGTGCAATAAATAAATTTTCTTCTTTCTTTCTTTCTGATTAATAAAAGTATTGTAGTTTTTAGTTAACATTTCATGTTAAGATAACAGCTAGGGACAACATTACATACATTGCTCTAATCCCAAAGAAAGCAGCTTACGGGTTAAGCAGCAGTATTATAGAATTAGAAACAAAAAAGGTACCAGGAACACCCCGACCTGATAAAATGTATAAATAAATACATTAAAATAAATATTAATATCTTCACGCAATTCCCAATACAGGGGTAGACAGAGGTCTAGTCTAGACAATTAAATCCCTTTGACCCACCTTCCACCGAAGATATTTTCGGGACAACGTGACAGGTTGTGAGCCTGTCGCCGCCCTTATGTCCAAGCCAACGATGAAATACGTACATAAGTTTTTGAAAAACTCATTGGTACTGCCACCTGGGGATCGAACTCGGGTCTCTCGACTCGAAATTCCGACCACCCAACAACTCGGCTATCGTGACTTATAAAATAATAAATAATAATAAAATGTATAAAAAGCGTTTTCTTTCCTTCCCCTGTCCTTTGCGACACACTTGGCTAGAAAGAGGGTAGCAAATTCTAAGTCCGATACCACATTAGTCTGATGAATTTGGGTTTGATAATTTTAGATAAAATTATTCTTTATTATGCTTCGTTTACTTCCTCGCTGATACAATACAAGCATATACAGCAGGCTTTTGAAGAAAGTGTTAACATATTTATGACCAGAAATGTCTAAAATTACCGGGGTTAAAACATTTGTCAGAGCGAACAAAACCTGGGCATGTGCAGTCCACCAACAGGAGCAGCTTATTGTATAAAGCGATGCACGATGCCGAAGACAGGAATAGATGGCGTGCCATAATAAAAGAAAGGATTCTAGATGGTGGTGGTCACGACCCTCAGACATGAGGAGTACGACTGAAGGAGGAGGAGTCCAACTGTAGGCATTCACATGTTTCTAATTTACTTTTATGTAATATTGTCGTCTATTATGTTATAAATCGTGACAAATTTTTGTTTTTTTTTTGTTTCAGATCGGAAACATATTTTAGGATAAAGGTCATTATCTTTTTTGTTGTATTTTTTTTGTATATACATTTATACCAAAACTTGACTTTACATTAGTCTTTTTTTTATATAAGGAAAAACTGTAGTAAATATTTTTATACCTTATTCTTAATTACGAACTCTCAATACATTTTTTTAGTTGCACTGTTTTTTTACTTGTTTATGTATTCATTATAAACAAAAGCTTGACATCAAATAATATAAAGCATATTTTTTTAGAACCATGCAATCGTTCGCATATTTATTGATTGTGTTACGTTTATTACAATCTTACTAGACCATGTTCTGTGCAAAAGTATACAAGTATATATTTTAATTGTCCACGTGTCTTCACATATAAGCTTTTCTTTTCCGAAGCTATGGTTAATCCGAGAAGTTAGAAAATCCGAGAGGTTGTTACAGATTGTTTGTCCAGTACAAACAATATGTAATAACCTCTCGGATTTTACAAAAAGGACTAATACTTGGAATAGAAGCGATTACGGACTGAGATGAGATGATTAATAATACAGTCTACCTATGTTACGTTACACTGCTGTGCAATATTTCCTGCCTTCTGATAAATGCGATATATGTAGAGGTGGTTTTATGGCCTAAAAATATTAATTAGCATCTTTGTAAAGTATTTGTAAAATAATCAAGAAATTATTTCCATCTATTCTAAAATTATTTCCCTTTGAGTTATTAAATTGCCGTGTGGAATAGCTGCAAGAATTCCTTTCTGTTGTTGTCGTAAGAGACGACTTTAAGGACTAAGAAAACGCCTCTAAAATGTCAATGGCTACTGATGACAGTGTAGCCAAGTCTCGGAAAATGCCAAACAAAAATCAAAGAGAGAAGAATTACAGAAGCCCATGTTCTGTAGTCGATTGGGAGGTTGTAAAATGTTTAAATGCATGCAATGCAAAATGTGTAACCTTTTTAAGTTATGCCTCCTTCTAACTTTTATTATTTATTTTATTCTATTTAGAGGTTTTAAAGAAGAAATAAATGTAAAAGATACAAATATAAAACACTTTTAACAAATTTTTAATATAAATGGTATAGTCACTTGACTAAGGCGTTGCTTTGTGGAAATTCATTGTAAAGTTGTTTTTAAATAATTACATCACAACGATACGATGAGCGAAAGCGCATGTTATAATTAAATTTTATTATGATTTATACAAATTAAATTAAATATCATCATGTAATTCCCTATACAGGGGTAGACAGGGGTCTAGTCTAGACAATTAAGTCCTTTCGACCCACCTCCTACCGAAGATATTATCGGGACAACGTGACAGGTGGTGAGCCCGTCGCCGTCTTTATGTGCAAGCCAACGATATAATTCGTACATACGTTTTTTAAAAACACATTGTTATGTGCCTACCACCTGGGGATCGAACTCGAATTCCTATCACCCAACCACTCGGTTATCGATTATGATTTGGCTTGCAAGACTTGACGTGAACAAACTCATAAATAGGTTAAATATAGGCTTGTGAGGTGGTGAAATTATCGTATAAACTATTATAGAGTTAGGAAAAAATAAGTAAGAGTTGAAATAAGAAACTTTAAAGTAGTAGATACTTAATAAATGACAAGTTTAATGGAAGAAACTGTGAAGAAATTAATTCCAATTCCAACTCCATTTTAAATTAAATTTTGTTTTGAGTGAATTGAAAATGAGCAAATAGAGTATTACTTATTTTCAATCGCAAATACTATCTTGAAAAAATTTTTCTCGAAGAAGGCGACGTTTAAAGCTTGTGATATAAATCAAAATGTTAATTGTTTTGAATTACATAGGTAATACGTAATTAACCTTGGTTAAGAAAGACGTTACAGGCCTTTTTATTTTATTTCAGTAGTACATTGAATTACAGGTAGTGTTAGATAATAGAGGAGTATATACAATAAAAATAAGCTTCTTTCAGTAGGCTTTGTTTTTCTTTCTCCGAGGTTTATATCTAAATGGGATTCGAGGTCCTGTATGTTTATATTCTCGTAAGAGTTATCCTTATTATGACAACTTTAACTTTGCTCTTCTAAGCTTAACAAAGTTTTTTTTTAATTATTCGCAAGTTATGAATAACATTGTATATAGAATGATTCTGCTAATCTTAGAAAGAAAGCGTTGATCATTAATTTCCAATTAATCATCTTCGGCTATCGTCATTTAAGAAATCGCTGAAACAATACACCATTTATATACAATCTTAGTTTGCTTTTACGAAAAAAAAAAAAGTTTTTATTTAAATATTTCATTATTATAGAGATGAAATTATTATTTCTGTATGCTGACAGCTATCTGGGGATCGAACTTTTGACTCTAATTTTGATCACACAACCACTCATCTATCGCGACTTGATACTAGGTATATTTAGTAAGTACACTGAGTTTGAGGTATATTCGAAGATGTATCATATTGGTGTACTATATTTAAAGATGGTTATTCAGCCATCAGTCGATAGCCATTGCCATTTATGAGGTGCCTTCCTTAGTCGCCTCTTACCACACCGAACGAAAGAGATAAAATAAAAATATATACATATCTTCACGCAATTCCCAAAAAAGTGGTAGACATAGGTCAAATCTAGACAATTAAGTAAGCCCCTTTGACCCACCATTCACCGAAGATATTTTCGGGATATATGACAGGTGGTGAGCCCGTCGCCGTCTTTATATCCAAGCCACCGATATAATTGGAATCTAAGTTTTTGTAATTGTGGTTTTTGTATCATGTGCATGAACTTAGTATATAACACTTTACTGAAACAATTTTTATCTCTAAAATGCGCGTGAATTCCCTCTGGAAATAAAATGAAGACGAGAAATAAAGTGAAACAGAAATCGAGACTAATCCCCTTCTATTCATTCTTTATTTTATTTCTATTCATTTTTTTGACTTCAGCTACAGCAACTGATTTTGTTTTAATCTTTTATAAATAAATAAAGATATTTACACGCAATTCCCAATACAGAGGTAGACATAGGTCTAGTCTAGACAATTAAGTCCTTTCGACCCATCTTCAACCGAAGATTTTTTCGGGACAACGTGACAGGTGGTGAGCCTGTAGCCGTCTTTATGCCCAAGCCAACGATGTAATTCGTACATAAGTTTTTGAAAAACGCATTGGTACGAGCCTGCCACCTGGAGATCAAACTCGGGTCTCTTGACTCGAAATTCCGACCACCCAACCACTCGGCTATCGTGACTTTAAATTATTACTTTTTATCTTTTATGAAGTTATTTTTTCTATCTGTATGCAATTTCTCAATTCTGGCATAGGAGGAGGTCTGGACAATGGATTCATATCGATCCATTTTTCTCCGAAACCTACAACAAGGCCTATGAGAAAGTGAGTGCAAAGCCTAATCGCCTTAGTGTCCAATCTGTACTGTAAAATTAAACACATGTACATTTATGTACATAAATATTCATATATACGTACACACATCAATGAATCAAGTACAAACATTCGTACATGATATATATGGTCGTTAGTAATTAAATTAAAAATAAATTTAATGAAAAAATAAAAAAAGAAAACAAATTAAAATTTGTCATGTATGACATATCTTGTAACCGTAGCTTGGCTACTCCTTACTCGGCTGCCGGTTCGTCATTAACTTTTTGCAAAAAGTAAAAAACAAATCTAAAATATCGAAAACAATTGATTAATAATAAGCTAGTATGGATTTTGAAATACTTTCCCTGACTTACTGATTAATGGGCTTACTAGTTGGTTGGAGTTGAATTCCATATTATGTATGCATCGGAAAAAATTATGTTGGAAAATTTCTTCCTGAAGAGGGCGGACAGCGGCAGTAATAGTGGTGCTTGCTCAGTGATTGTATTAGCTAATCAAAATTCAACCTTTGACAACAATAAAGGTCCAGGATCTAATACTAGATTATTATTATTAGATTATTCACGATGAATAGAAATTAGAAGTAATGAATTGACGGTGAGGTAGACGAAAAGGGAAAGAATGTATTATCACACTTAGACAACTTGCATATTTTAAAATGTCTGTTCGAACATCTTTTTTTAAACATGTCAATAATTAAGAAAATAATAGGTAACCTGTTTGAAAAAAACAATAATAACTTTTCATTCATTTCATGTTCTTTTTACTACCGACATAAAACGCTTTCTCCCAGAACACATTGTATATATTTTTATTTCATGAAAAAGAAAAATTAAGTCCGTAAAAGACGTGTAAATAAACATAAAATTCACCTTCAAAGCTTCGTCGTAATTTAACTCCATAACGACCTCGTTTCGAATACTGAAATAAAATTATTTGTGGTAGCTTTCATATATGGAAGCTATCTGTGAAAGGAAAAAGATTTAACCACTTAAATTTAAAAAATACTGGACCTTAAGTTATAGACGGATGACAGATAGCAGCTTTTAAGGTACTAACTGACCTGTATTCGCCAATTCTTGAAATAATTCAAAATCATGTTAGTATCAACTTGCGTTTTTATTGGAAACTGAAAAAATATTTTATCGAGCGATACCCTATATCCTATTACAAGGTTCCAAACATGATCCATATGAAAGTTAATAAAAAATAGTTTAGCGTACACTGCTATGCTGCCCTGAAAGCGTTACAGACCGACAGACAAAGTTAATTTCATAACATTAATAACACTAGTAGCGTAGGAAAAAATAATGTGTTCATTATTTCATGAGCAGGTCCAAAGGAACTCGCTCTTATGATTAATTATACTCAATCAGTTTGTTTTAAAACAAAGATGAGTAATTTGCTTTAATTTCTGAACCGATTGTAGGTAAAAACAGAATTCAGTTACTTATAAAACCAGAACCCACCCTACAACAGTCACGTAAGTCTGCAGCAAATATGTCTTTATTTATTTAGCAGTCTTCAGCAGTTTTTATCAATCAGCTAAAGTATCTTAATAGCTATGTGTAGACCTCTGTCTACCCTAAATTGGGAATTGCGTGAAGATATTTATTTATTTATTTATCTGAAACAATATAAAAAAATATCTAACGACAGGTGGTGAGCCCGTCGCCGTCTTAATGTCCAAGCCAACGATATGATTCGTACATAAGTTTTTGAAAAACTCATTGGTATGAGCCTGCCACCTGGGGATCGAACTCGGGTCTCTCGACTCGTAATTCCGACCTCCCAACCACTCGGCTATCGTGACTTTTAAATATTCTTTCAGGGTTTTCTTATCATATATTCTTTTAGAACCATTGAACTGATATTAGAAATCATGGCTGCAAAAAATATGTTTACTAATATTCATCAACTGCAATCGAGATAATTGCTTTATTTACATTTTTACGTTTAGGTTTTCAGGAGTACAATATTCTAAAATATTTTACTATTTGACTACATAATATTAACAAATTATACAGTAAGAAATAGGTCTGATAATAATTGTCTCATATTAATTTCTAAGGCAGGACACAACATTACTCTATAGACACTCTCTAACTCCAGAACAATATATACTCCAGAATATAGTATCGCTATGCTAGAATAAAAAAATCTTTTAGTTTTAATTATTTATGCATGGACAGAGATATAAAATTTAAAAGTTAGTAAGTAAATCCTTACATAAAACGTCGAACTAAACTGAGTGGGTTGGTAAATACGTCACAAAATGTATAACTCCTATCTAGGACCGTAATAATCCGGTGTAACGACCGACAGGAATGTCGTGGGGTCGAAAAGGAACATAAACTGGATATAGGATCGAGCCATGTGTCGTTTGTCCGTCCTATGTGTCCTTACGTTCCTCATGGACGTTGTAAAAAGCTGGCTACGTGCAAAGGTGAATCAGCAAATCCTTTTAAAAAGTTTATAATACTAGGATGGTATTAAGTGTATTATAAAATTAATAATGAATAGTGAGGTAATTAAATTGAGGTCTTATGTTTATTATACTTCATTATTTCTTGGTAAAAATGTTGGTGTTATAGTAAAATAAATAATAATAAATAAATATCTTCACGCAATTCCCAATACAGGGGTAGACAGAGGTCAAGTCTAGACAATTAAGTCTTTTCGACCCACCTTGCACCGATGAAATTTTCGGGACATCGTGACAGGTGGTGAGCCCCTCGCCGTCTTTATGCCCAAGCCAACGACATAAATCGTTCATAGTATTTTTAAAAAGAAACCTATTAATACTAGCCTTGGGATCAGCCAGAATTCCGATCACCCAACCACTCGGCTCTCGTGACTTCTTTGGTTTTATTTTACTTTGCAAATTTTACTTTGATTTCATTTTATCATTGCTTTGATTTTACTTTGTTTCTTTGTAATATTGACGTATATTTATTTTATTGTTAGGACAAGAATAGATTTTTTCTACACAAATATGCTCTTTATGGATAAGAATAAGAACATCTTTAGTTCTTTAGTTAACTTCAGTTTAGTTTAAGAATTAACTTTAACTCTTAACTTTTCATATTATGTTAGTGACGACGTCCAAAAGGCCACGGTTCGCTGTGACTTTGTCGGTCGGTACAGGAGTAGACAGAGGTCTAGACAATTAAGTCTACTAAATATATATCGTAAATATACCTTGTCAAAATTTTGTTTTATAATATTTGTTTAAGAATATAACATTCTCGTGTCATTAAGGTCAACTTTTTTAAACAAAATTTTTGGTTTTTTTTTATGATACAGCATACAAAAATACATATGACTCTAAATTTTCACCCCTTACGATCGACCCCTGTTTTTTATATGGCAAAACAACGTTTGCGGGGTCAGCTAGTGTTTTAATGATAATTAAAGACAAGACCGGCAAGAGTATCAGAGTATAAAGTTATTTACAATTCTATCTATATGTCAGTCTAGAATCATTTTCTAGACTGACATCGGTTACCATGAAAACGTAACTAAAACAAATTAATAATAGTGATAGTAATGTTTAAATATAGCAGTAGAAAGAATATAATTTGTGAGACAACAACAATCACGGCTTTAGCAATCTATAAAACAAAATACATATCTTTAATGCTGTATTTTTAAAAATATATTTCCAACTACTTTTCAAATTTTCCTTGCGACTAGTATACGGATGCTATATATATGACCACGAATATTACATAGAAAAGGTAGCAATTAGTACCGTGAAAAGAAACAGAAACGAATGCTTACTATTTGAAAATTCACACCTGTTGGGTTTACTTATGATTGATTTTATATAAGTACTATAGATGTTACCCACGAAGAGTTTTTCCAATCAGAAAATATCAATATTTCTTATCGAAATACGGCCGCGGCAAGGGATCACTTCACTTGCTTTCTAGGTCGAGATATTCCAACTACGTTGGATGACGAGAAAGATAAATTTTCAGACTGTCACAAATATACTGTAATTGCAAATACTTCACAACGAATAAGTTTCGTTTAATAGCTTTTACTTATAGCCGTCGCAAATTAAAAACATTAACGAAGAAATATAGATGTCTGAATATAGGCATCACCATTATTGGCAAAGGGTGATAACCTCTTTCCGTTGTCTACTAGTCTGGGTCTGTAGCACAATAAACCCTGTCTCTGCCACTATTTCAAACTAAACTTCTGTTTGACGCTGTAACCACACGGCAGATTTATTGTAGATGCCATAAGTTCTTTTATTTATAGTCGAGACATTTTTTAGACAATATAAAAACATCTATTTCACGTGTGTATATATATATATATATATATATATATATATATATATATATATATATATATATATATATATATATATATATATATATATATATATATATATATATATATATATATATATATATATATATATATACATATTATAAGCAGTTTTTCGAGCATAAAAAGGGTAAATTCCGATTATTTTATAAGCAGTAAGTAGGGCAGGAGAATC
This sequence comes from Sericinus montela, assembly GCA_029286605.1. NCBI lineage: Eukaryota > Metazoa > Arthropoda > Insecta > Lepidoptera > Papilionidae > Sericinus > Sericinus montela. The sequence continues at coordinate 5,708,654 of JAGSMR010000001.1, forward strand.
GTTATTATAAGTTATTATATGAAACATTCTCGAATGTCCATGAAAATAAATAAATTCCGCTTCATTTCCTTCTAAGGACAAAAAAGTCTGTATTGCGCGTATAAAAGTAATATGCAGTTAGTTTCTAGTACATTTGTTGCATAACGATCACATTTTATTTTCATAGCATACTCCGGAGCGGAGTAAATTGTGTTCGCCTATTTTAAGTAAATTTAATCGCATATTTATAGTTCTCGTCATTTTACAATCTCACAATACATTTCAAGCCAAAATTGTTTATTTACATAAGCTAATGTAACAGTAAAAAACTTCTTTTTCTGAAATACAGTAATTTTTGTTCATTTTATGATATAGCGAATCCACGGTTTCAAAACCCGCTCTTTTTTATTTCAAATAAATGAGAATCACTGTTCATAAAATAAATAAATAAATGATATTAAAACCAAAAAACATATCTAATGTTTCTTTATTCTAAGATTTACGAATCACAGAGAGAAGTCATGTAAAGGAGATTCCTCTCCAGTTAACTAAACAATTTATTTGCTATCAATGTTCAACGTAAACATTGTTTCCTTGTCCCCTTTTCAGTGTTTGTCTAGGGACAAATTGTGTGTGTTGAAGTTATCTCATTTTCACCAGTCACTGTGTCTATTTTACTTTTCCATGCTGTTAGTTAAAAAAATAAACGTAAATACAATAAACTTACAGAACCGCCTGTAAATGTTCACTGCTCGCAGTTCCTAGACTCCATAGAGTAATTCGTTTATGGGGCGGTGTATACATTTTTAGAACAAAATCCCCAAATGGTTGCAGTCATACTATTACAAAGGAAAAATCTATTATACTTAAACTTACAGAAAGGGGTTATTATTATATAAACGAAACCATTAATGACAATAAATTGAGAATGAATTAAAGGCTCCCAAGCTTTTTCTATTTTTTTTATTTTGTGTCTATAGAATTGAGTATCAGTTCATATGTAAGATGTCCACTTTTTGATACTTTTCCTGATGATATTAATTACCATTGAAATTAAAAATGCTATCATAGATACTCAGTAAAGTTTTACACTCACACTTGAAAGTTTTACTCAAAAATTTTTGAATAGTAATCAGCTCTTTGATCGGTGGTTTCAAGTATGCCATGCTGGCTTAAAGGCTTTGCTTGCGGCGGCGGGTCGTCAGCTTCCCTTTAAGTTGGTTGACGAGAGCGATGGCTGCTACATGTGTCATGCTTTTTTTCTTGTGGGCGCATTTCGCGTCTGCAATCATTGGTTTTTTGATGTGAAACATCTATAGCCGCACGTAAAATCGCCACGCTATACAAAGGTATACTAATTTACACCCTATTACCTGAGAATTAAGGTTTATAATTAAACACTGAAATCCCTATTTATATTTAATTAATTATATTCATATTAGTGACTATGTAAATTATATTAAGATTTCATTTTACATGAAAGGTCATTTCCTTATAGTCAAAAAGGTTCAATAATTTTTAAAACGAATAAACATAAACTACCATAAAAATTAGCTGGAGATTTAAATGTAAATTTGCAAGAGCTGAAACAATGCCATTAATTACATTTCTTCAAAAAGAATTTCAATTGCAAATCAACAACAATCCAAAAGAATCTACTACCAAATATGGAACAACTATAGATGCTGTAATTGTGAGTTATCTTGTTTTTCTCTCTTATTATTTTTATTATAAATTATGCTTTGCTTTTATCGTCTGTGGGACTACTCTTTGCTACTTTGAAAATAGTCTGTAATTGTAAAATATGATTTTAAAGATGATTTAAATAGAATGGTTTACGAAGTAATATCTCCGATTTCTTCTCCCTCAGAGGAACGTCATCCTAATGAGGGGTACGGGTGATAGATTTGAATATAGTGGCTTAGGACAAATGAAATATCGAAAATTGTATATTTAAATAAAATATTTTCAAAAAAATCTTATAATAACTGATACTATCTTTTCGAGTTTTGTGGACTTTGACATTGAACTACGAATACTCGAGTGACATCATAATTTTAAATTTCTAATCATAAAAAAAAGAACTACACAGAGAAAAGTAAATATGTGAATTTGCTTAAATTGGAAGAAGAAGACTTGAAGAGTTAAAATAAAGAGAAAATTGAAATCGGCCTTTCACTCCAAACCAAAGTAACAAAATAAAGATAACCTATATATTTAAACCTTGTATCTATATATTTAAACCAATCACTCAACGTTTTTAATGGAAGCCTACGACAAACAGTTCAGTACTAAAAATCTCGTGCGGAAAAAACATTTCATTCTGTGAGCTACTAATTTATTTTGACATTCGATAGTTTCAATCATTTGTCTACTCTGTCCTTTTTTCTAACGCAAGACAAAGTTAGTTTTTCTTTACTACTGTTTCTTGTTTAATTGATTTTTTATGTAACTAATATTTGTGATGTTATTAAAAATAGGCTAAATTGAAAATAATTATAATTGACGGGCATAAAATCTATGACATATGGATCTAAAGATATTTGGTTTTATAAGAAGTGTACGTATTATATAAGTAGGTATGTGTACATGTACAGACTTACCTACATAAATATATACATATATGACATCCTATCGCCAGACAGGTGCTAGACTTCTCTGACCAGGAGTGCTCTAGGTCATTTTTTCAGTAATAACTTTACTGTCTAGTAAACTGCTAGCTTTATTATCCTACTTTAAGATATGAAAATTTTATTTTAAATATTTTCTTAAAATATAAAAGCCTATTGGTTATAGTTTTAGTATTATTTACTTATTAATAATATATATAATAAGCTCTGAGAGGAAACCCTACATGTCTGTGCAATAATAAAAAATAAATTTCCTTTCCCATTCCCTTGAATATTTGAGTGAAAGCCTTTGCACAATTATGTATATTTACCGACAATTATATTACTTTACTTCATTAAAGGCAAGCAAACTTTGTTGTTTTAAGAGTCTTTGCAAATATAGCACACGTTATTCAAGGTCAAGGTCAAGTTTAATCAGATAATGGAACTGCGAATCCATATAACCTTTAAAAAAATATTCAAAAGGAATATACTCATAAAAATCGGTCTGTCAAAGTCCACTATAGTACATACGCCTCTCCTATAGGGAGGAATCACCAATTTTCCATAATCACCAAGTTTGGCAAGCGGATTGGCGAACACAGTGCCAGACCACTTGCACCTAAGACGCTACTGCCTGCCTACTTAATTTTAATCTGACATTTTTAGAGATGGTTATCCCGTTAATCTAACCAGTAGGTACAAGGTAACAAATAGGATCTGAAATTGGTATATATACCTGCAAAATAGCCTCCCAACTGCCGAGTGACTTTGATATATCAGTGGGTATTTTCTGAACCGTTTTGCATCACTAACGTATGTTGGGTTGGATACGATATATTGCTTGACTTTATTTTCGGTCAGGTGCGTAGTGTGTTGTTTGAAACACAATGGTGTTAAATAATATAAATTTACTGCATAAGTATTTTCAGAGTTAATAAAAATAAAATTGCTTGACATGCTGCAAGTGGTCTCAACATTTAGTTGTATTTATATAAGAACTTGTCATAATTGTAAGTAATCCTGATTATAAAGTGAACATTTGCTGAATGGGAATCAAGAAAAATGCCAGTGACGTTTAACGATGTCTGTTACTGCGGTCGCCCATTCGCATTACCAAAGTAAATCGTTACAGTACATACTTACATTAGGCCTTTGCTGTATGAATAATTTACTTTGCCTCTGCCGATTGAACTTTTACTGGCCGTAAAGTAAGTTAAACTGATAGAATATAATTGCTAATTGCTATATCCTGTAATCTTCCTTGTAGCCATAAAAAAATTGGTTTGACGGTCTGAAGTTTACAATAACATGATGGAAATATTTATCTTTTAGCTACTAACGAAGTAAAAATTATAATGCAGTATTAGTTTCCTCGTGGTATGATAATAACTATTAGGATACGTACAATACATTTTTTTAATAATAATGTTGAGTTTTCATAGACTACACTCTTTTATTGAGCTAAGACGACATTATCCAGTATCATAGCGAATACAATTTTAAATACGAGCATTGAACGCAAAACAATTTTAGTACATAAAACAAGGAATTCGTGGTATCTAAGTTTAAATTAAACTTAAACGAAAACTTTGTGGCAAAGCTCAACCAAGACGAGAAGAGAATAAAACATACTAACCCATTGAAACGTTAAATTATAAGGTATTCTTGATTTAACTTTTAAATGCTGAGTTTTTACTGTTTTTTAAAATTTAATAATTAAAAAAAAACACTTACTACCAAGTCTCATTACGCTTAATTATCGCTAATATTTTTATAATACTGAATACAAAATATATATGTAGGTATTATATTCATACACATATAAATATTCAAATAAATTTTTACATTGTTATTTCGTAACGACGTGTAAAATATTTTGTATTGTGCATTTGTCAAAACAATATAAACCCTAACAAATATTATTATTTAAAGGACGCTCTTCACTCAACAATTTTTTTTAATAGAAAAGGAAGGCAAACGAGCTGGTGGCTCACGTGATGGTAAGTGATTACCGCCGCCCATGAACACCCGCAATACCAGAGGCTTAGCAGATGAGTTGCCTCCCTTAGAGTGCCCCCCTCCCCCAGAATTGGGGAAATGGGGTGTGTGGGCTACCGGTTACCTGCACTCACCAGACGAAACGCAGAAGTTTGTTAGACTTCTACTTCACGCCGGTATACTGTGAGGTCGTGGTACTTCCCCGGTCGAGCCGGCCCATTCATGCATCAACAAAAGCTGATGCGTGGCTCTACCACTGTTAAAAATAAAAATAAAATTATAAATATATCAATAATAAAATTACTCTTAATTTTTAACTTTATCAAAAACTTACTAGCAACTTCGTCTGCGCCACATTTATGAAATGAATAAACAAAACGGTATATGCTTGTTAGTAGTGCCTTTACCTCTAATCTAACTATTGTAATGCTAGCCCCCAGGCGAGAATTATGAGAGCCCTGGAGTCACGTATATATTTATATGTTCTTGAGGAGTACTATTATAGATTTATGTATATATACTGTACATACATAATATAATATTTGGACTGGAGCACTAAATTCGAATTCCACTGCCTTAATCTAATATAAGGCAATATACTCGTATAGCATATATAATAATATGCAGCCTATTAAGGGAGTACAACTGTCTTTGTGTTGGATGTGGTTGGATAATCGACCTCACTAACCACGCATTCCTTTCCTTCATAATATGGCACGTATTCGGTAGGTTTGACCTCGACCGAGGTCAAAACATACCGAACGATCATACCGTGAGCAATGTGCCCCACGTTCCCAAGCCTCAGGTGTTCGACTAAATTACTTGCGTTGTAAAGAAATAGGCGTCATGTGTATAGAAACCTCTATTTATTAGGTCGAGTGTTGTATTGGCCCAGACAACTTCTAGGCAGAGACCGAATCTACCTATCATCGTTGGTTTTATTCAATTGCTTAGAAACAGGGCTAATGTTTACGATGGTGTGTGTACTTGTTTTTAAAGATGTGTGTATGTTTGTATTATTAAGTCGTCAAAACTCAGCAGCCTAAACGCCTACACAGATTATAAGATAAAGCTATCATGATAAAAATGCTAAAGATTCGTGACCTAAGTTACGATAGCCTAGTGGTTGCGTGATAGGAATTCGACTCACGAGACCTGAATTCGATCCCCGAGGCTCGTACCAATAGGCTTTTTCCAAACTAATGTACGATTTATATCGTTGGCAAAATAAATACGACGGGCTCGCCACCTGTCACGTTGATACAAAAAATGTCTTTGGTGGAAGGTGGAACATAAATATATATCATGTGCGTTCTAGATAACGTCTACTCAGAAAACATAAAATTACGCCTCTTATTAGTAATTAGGTCCTTAATTAAACGTTCGCTTTAACGTAATCAAAACGTGACTAAGACAAGACGAGCAATTATAAAAAACTCTTATGTCAGTCATTAATTTACAAGCAAAGTGAAATCCATAACAATTTTTCACGTGTAGTATACTGGGAATTTTTAGATTTAAAAAAAAAATATTTATGTTACGTGTTTTTATATCTTTCCCTGTGTGTTATAAGCGTAACAATAATCCTTTCTTCCCGTTACTGTAGTAAGACAACTCAGAGACCAAACCCTTAAGTTTAATCATTGAATACCTGAAAGTCTACCGACAGATGTGAGAGAGAATTTCGAATAAAAAAAACATTCTAAAATTGAGCACATCAGTGAAGCATTTATGTTTTATTTGTAAGGCGAACGATTCTGCGATCGGAAATCACCCCACAAGCATTGAAGAGATCTATACAATTTACAAGCAAAAATTTGCAGGCCCTTAAGATGTTAATTTACGACCTTATTACCAGAAAGTTATCTTTATATTTCCCGCTTATATTTTCTGTTTCGACTGACATAGTTTTGTTAAATTAGAGGCTATTTTTTAAAAAGTGAACATTTGCAACATTAACATAAGCAATGTTTAAATAAAACCTTGGTTTAAACGAAATACTGTATAATAGTCTCAGAGGCTCTTGCGAATTCTGATTCAGAATATTGAAGAAAATAATGACGTTCATCGAGAGCTTAAAAGATTTTTAGGCTTCACTCTTTAGAGTTTTATATTTTTATATAGTTTTATATTTTTTAGCCTTTATAATTTTAATTTCAATTTCATATAGTTATAATATTGTATTCATCTTGAGACAAAATACAAGTTAACGATGATGGTGATTTATTATTAAGTGTAAAATATGTTTTACCTAGAAAAAAATAAAAAATCTGTTAAATTGTAATAGAAGTGTAGAATAAGTGTCTTAGAGTGGTAAGAACATTCTACCCGTTTTCTCCCATGGGTGTAGAAAGAAGTAACTGAGGGAAAAACTTTGAAAAGGCAATTACCTACCTCCGCGGCATAACTGCTCGAAAAATACCAAACCACAAATCAGAAAACCGGTGATGGGCAGTAGCGTTTGAGGCGCAAGGTGTCTGATATTGCTATTGCCATTCCACTTGCTAAGTATGCCAATGAGCCGCAATGGACTCTCATAGGCCGTTTTAGTATTACATTAATAAAAACGGGCTATCACAAATGTAATGATGAGATCAATCACCAAAACATATATTTCTTAACCCGTACGAGTATCAGCATTCAACACATAAACACAGACATGGCGATGAAATAAGTAATATTTTTCGGCAATATTCTTTGATCTTTCCTGTTGAATAATTCTGTTCCTCAAATCCCGTTGGACTGTTGATAAATTAGAACCCTTTTCATGCGTTTCATTGTCATGGAAATTCGGAAAACAAATTGGCGAAGATAGACCAGCCATTTCTTTCAATAACTATCAGTTAGACATTTTCAAACGTATATATATTAAGAAACACAGACATTTATACATGTTTACATTACGAGATAGTTAATAAGCTTTGGAAATATATATAGCAGCAGGATAAATATCATTAAAAGAAGAACTTTAGGCTATATAAAGCTTTATAACACTCAAGAACGTTTTTTTTTCAGACGATAATTTGGATATCAAAAAAGGCCAGGATAGCCAGATAGTGGTTGGGTGGTCAGAATTTCGAGTCAAGAGACCCGAGTTCGATCGCCAAGTGGCAGGCTCTTATCAATGGGTTTTTCAAAAAACTTATGTACGAATTATATCGTTGGCTTGGACACAAAGACGACGACTAGCTCACCACCTGCCACGTAGTCCCAAAAATATCTTCGGTAGAAGGTGCGTCGAATGGAGCTAAACGCGGTCACGCAAATAAGAAACATATGGAAATTAGCGAAATCATCACCATCATCATAACAAATTGAAAAGTAAAGTACAGAACATAGATACCCACCACGGTGTCAATTTAAATAAAGCGTTTATCGGGCAAAATAGATGTTTTCATTCAGATAAAAAATATCATGATTCACAGTTGCTACCTTTGATCAAAACCTTTTTTTGTGATTTAACCATGCCTGTGTAACAGACTGACAGACAGAGTTTAGACATAATAATTTTAATGTCGATTTTTCTTTTTAAATACCAGTAGCAAGTCAAAAACACCTTTAGTTCATTTGAATGTTGAATTGATCAACAATTTGTTTTACTAAAATATATACATAATGCATGCATACCCTGAATGTTCTCCCAAATACAGTCTATTGCCACTATTAAATGATATGATCTAGTTATAATGAAAATGATATTTTATAATAATGTATAATAATATAATAGCGAGTTGAATGCAGTGGAGATGCGATCTCTTCGTAAAATGTGCGACGTTACCATGGCCGACCGAAAGTGAAACGTAAAGGTCCGCAATATAGTAGGTTTGAAAGATGACCTTATCACTAAAATTGATAATATGTTTGGACACGTTGAGCGAATGAGCGAAGACCGAATGGGGAAGAAAATATATAGCGAGAAAGTTAATATTAAAAGGGGTCGAGGTAGGCCGAGATTAACTTTCGAATACCATGTGAGCAAATATCTGGAAGAGGGGAGGGTCAAGAGTACTCGGATACCTAGACATGCATGTATGAAGAAAATGACTAATCTAAAAGAAGCGAAAAAGGTATGTAAGGATCGTGACACTTGGCGATCTGTTCTCTTTGGCTACCCCGTCAAGAACTGTGCGGGAAGATAACATATAAAATATAAATGTAACAATATAGACTAAATCACCGCTTGAATCAAATTATAATGTTTATCATTTCTTACAGAGAAATAAAGATAGGTATTAGAGAGAAAAATAAGAATGGAATATCAAACTTGGATCATTACAAAACTAATTCATTAAAAAGTTTTAATGACAGTTCAAAATCTCCGTTTGGATGGATGGATTTCCTCGAATGTCAATTCATCAATTAATTCAATTAAAGTTCAATATATATTTACTTGTTATGTTTAAAACTATTAACTTTTAACCATAATAAGGGAATGTTTATTTTCCATTGATTTTCCGCTTTGCTGAATAAAAAATATATTATAATAAAACAATAAAATATTATATTTTGAGCAATATTTTGATAAACAAGGATAATTGTTCCTTTGTCATGCTCGGTAGCTCAAAACATTACGTAAGTTGGGGTAATTTTAATCTAATCGTCGCTTACGATAACTATTTGTAACATCTTCAGATGTGATTCTATAAATTAAATCAAGTCAAAAAATTATAAAAAACATGCATCACTGTATGAAATATATGTAAATCTTTACTTGCAACCTCCATCCGCATAATCGAGATTGGAAAGAAGATCTTGATTTTACCGAAGATGCAGTTGATCTTCGATTAAGTATAAGCTTGAGCGAATTAAAAACTTAGCTATTTGATTCATTTTTGTTCTACGCAAGTGTGACCATGTCTCTGAATTTCGTTTCGCCGTCGCCGGAATCTGTAAACTATATCTCTTTTGTACTGTGTATTGTTCAATCATACAACCGAGGCCTAGTTATTTGAAGGATAACTTTTAGTTCCTAGATCACGACACAGATCGAGTTTTGCGATCAGCCGGAGAACTTATTTTAGCCCCACACGCTTACTAAACCAATTATTTTAAGCACTCCTTTACTGTCAAAGCCATCTGGTTTTGGAACGAGCTACCACCACATATTCAACGCGCGATAACTTTAGAAAAGTTAAAAATGTCGTGAATAATTACTATCTATCACTGAGACCACTAACTGTTTCTGACATTTATGTGTATTTTATATTTATTTAGTTCTATGTATGTCTTTTGTATATAATTATTTAATATTTATTAGTGTAATTAAACTAAAATAGTAAGCCATAAGACCTTATTATCTTTACTTTTTTAACTAAATAAAGATAATATTTTTAAATGCTTTCTCATAATATTCTAAACTCTGTAAACTGTGTAGCTGTTCCAATTCCACAAAAACTCCAAATCATATCATCTTTCTTTGGATCTATCTATCTATCTATTTTATTTTCTTCGTGACATCGAAATCTTAATATGATAATAAGTTATCAATATTAAATCAGTTATATATTCATTAAAAGAAGAGTAAACTAAAGTAACTAACTTTTTAAGAATTAACAAGAATGCGCAAACTTTTTATTAAAAAGTTTTAAAACCAAAATAATAATGTGTTTTCATGCAACGCTGAATGTTAAATATTTACATGAGAATGGTATTGTTTTTTGTAAACTTGTTCTATAATAGACATTTTCTATTCTAAAATGTTGCTCTAGAGCTTAGCAAATTGAGTTCTGGCCATTTTGCGACAATTCTTTGCAATTTCTTCAGCTGTAAACTGTTATAGCAGAATATTCTTCCCTTGTGCATTTATCCTTTTTATTTTTAAAATACTTGTTTTTCTAAAGTTAATCTTATAAGCTTACTCTTCACCTACTTAGTATGACAATTATGATATTATAAACCGTTATGAAAATTAATACGGTACATAAATTATTTGATCTGTAAAATAAAAATAGAAAAAAATACGGCACCGAACATATTCTATGAAGATTCTTCACACATTTTAAAATACCGGGGTAGCCAGAGGTCTAGACAATTTAATCCTTTCGACCCACATTCCACCGGAGCTTATTTTGGGACAACGTGACAGGTGGTGAGTCTGTCGCCGTCTATATGTCCAAGTCAATGATATAAATCGTACATAAGTTTAGAAAAACTCATTGGTACGAGCCCACCTCCTGCAGATCTTGGAACCCAACAATTAGAACCAAAAAATAAACTAGTGTGCTGCCCCAGTATGGTAACCCAGTTGCGTGAATATAAGAAATTATTTTATAATATAAATTATGAAACTGTTGCAGATACAAGGAAAACTTTAACACATTATTGTGTGCGGACTCCATTTGCCTAATATCACTACATTAGTAACTTTTGTGTCCCTGTCTTCTAATGGCTTCTTCGTAATAATTTAAATGCTGGAATATAATAACATAATGATGCCAGCTATAACATCTACTCATTGTAAATCCTTTACAGGAGGTAAAAACAGTATAATGTAACTACGTTCGGGACGTAGTACCATTATGCTGTCACGTACCGTATACTGTCACGTACGTATACTGTCACGTATATGGCTGGACAGCTATATTAACGTTAGATATACAAAGCAATGGCCTAGTTAGCAGCGACTCAGACTTCGAAGCTAAGGGTTGTGGATTCGAATCCCGCTAGGGGCAAACATTTGTGTGATGAAAATGGTGGTCGGCACTTAAGACTTGGATGTTATATATTTATATATGAATATGTATATAAGTATATTGTACCGTTATATTGGACACTAAAATCTGACAGGCTCATCACCTGTCACATGGTCCCAAATAAGTGGATCGAAAGGACTTCACTGTTTCAATCTGCTTGCCCCAATATTGGGATTTGAAAGAGCTATCCACTTACCTGGTTGTAATTGATTACCAATATCCATGTACACTCTTTACATTAGAAAAGCGGCAGAGGTATGGCCTTCTTTTGAAAAATCTGTCTAAAAATAGGATGATAAATAGGGAAAAAGGGAAATGGCGGTGCTTATCTCCGCTTGTCACACTCACCAGACGACAAGTGAAATGATGAGATGACGCTTATGTTCTACTTCACGCCGGTACTTTGCGGGTATTTTCTTGTTTCAGTTGTGCCGCATATTCATGCACCAGTAGAAGCTGTCGAAAATAAAAAGCCGAAACATGCAAGTCCTAGTCTAAAATGGAATCTGTCACTTAAAACAATTATTCTTCTTTACAGCTTCTAATAGGCCACTGAAGGCCTCAGAGCCTCTGCCATTGATACTTTGATCACCATGCCAGTGAATAGTCGACCATCGACACCTGTCATCGGTAAATACTCGAAGACAGATCTATTCATTTTGGTCCAGTATTTTTCGTGTTAGTTCTATCTATCGGTAGCTCTTGCGATATGCAAGGCTTTTCCCTCAGGAATAAAGAGGAATTGCATATTTCTTAGATAATATTCTGCGGAAAATTTTCAGTAACAAATTTTACAACATTAAAATTGAATATATTTACAAATACTCTCTAGCTTAGTTGATCAGTAACGCGGCTTTCGAAACTACGGATCACTGGTTCGAATCCCGTATGAGGACAAATGTCATGTGAAGAATATGAAAAGTTCATATTCCTCACACGACATTTCCCTTCGATTTTTGTGTTGTTATTTGTAGTTATTTATAGTTATTTTTATTCCGTTACTCGACACAGCTAAAGACCTCTATCATTTTATTTACACAGATAAATCACCAAGCAGTTATCAACAAAGAGGGAGTTCTATTTTTTAATAAATATTGTCTGTGACTATTCACGCAATTCCAATGCAGGAGTAGACAGAGATCTAGGAAATAAATTCCGAAGACATTTTTTGGACAACATGATAGGTGAGGAGCCCGTAGCCGTCTTTATGCCCAAGCCAACGCTATAAATCGTACATAAGTTTTTGCAAAAATGCTTTGATAGGAGCCTGCCATCTGGGGATCAAACTCGGGTCTCTTGACTCGAATTCCGATCACACAAACACTCGGTAATAGCATGATTTGTGTCGTTGTTCAATAAAATAAATTTAAACATTTTATATGTTCAGTGCACTTTGCAAAACACTTTATGAACGCAACCAGAAATAGTCTGGAGCGATATATCGTGTCTATCGTATCATTTGTAAGCGTACAAATCGGTTAAGGAAATACCTGCTGATAAATCAACGCCATTCGACGGGCAGAAAGCTATTTTGCTATTCTTACGGCAAATCTCGGATCCCATCTGTTACTTTCTTGAGTATTTTCAACACCTTGTAAGCAACGCGTAGAATGGATTACTTACTACGCTTATAAATTTGTTAAAAAAATATTTCACAAAAATAAGGTTTTTGTGTTTTTAAAAACTATGTTCTATATTTATAAAAATATAGCAGTTGTTACAGTAATTGTGTAAGAGTGTAAAAATCTGGAATTTTCTTGTGAACAAAATCTCTAAAAATTTGTCAGGTCGTTACAGTCTTATAAAAAGTATTCGTAAATACTTAAAAAAATTGTTCGGATTCGATCTCTAAACGTATTTGGATGGACCATTAAAATTTAAAACTAAATGTAAATTTTTGTTTTTATATAACTAATAACAAAATAATAAAACATAATAAAAAACAATACTACATCCATCTTCCATCATAATTCCTCCAAAAAGATTTAAATTTACACGAAAGCGCCAAGTAAACAAATTACTTTTATCTAGTTCTTAATACGCGGAGCACGTAATTAAATCTCTCGCTTGCTTCGAAGAACTTGTCGTCTCATCTTTGTTGGAAACTTAGGTAAAACATCTGCTTTTAGCAGCTCAGGGTGTCATAATAATACGAGTAGTATATCAATTACAGTAAAATTGCTTTAAAATATTTTAATTATGATAAAAAACTCACGCCAGCCGAGTGGTTGATCGGAATTCGAGTCAAGAGTCCCGAGTTCGATCCTTAATGTTCGTACCAATGGTTTGTTTTAAGTTATGTACGTTTTAGATATCGTTAGTTTAGAAATAAAAATGGCGACGGGCTCACCACCTGTCCCGTTATCCAAAAAATGCCTTCGGTGGAATGTCTGTCCCCAGTATTGGGAATGGCGTGAAGATTATTTTTAGTTTTTTTAGTAATATTGCTTTGTGCTTTGGTAATCACAAGTCAGTGAGTAGTTTCGAAATTATTATCAATATTTATTCGAAATTAGTTATAAAATCTTATTACAATTTATAGCTTCGAAACTATAATTGTCCCAAATAAGCTCTATCGAAATATGTATAGGACATGGAATAAAATGACTAGACTTCTGACTATCTCGATAAAGGGCGTAGCCTAATTTTTTGATATGTTCGAAGTATCTCACGTATATCTAATAAGGTTAAAAGGTTTTATAATAATTATGGAATAGTCTTTTTCAGAGTTAAATCTATGACCACTATGGCATAAATTACTGGGCAGATGGTACTTCATCCTATGTATCCATGGCCTGGGCATCGTCCTAGGAGCCAGACCGACCCAATCTGTAGATCAATAATATTATTGCACATAATATTATAACACAAGACTTATTTTTACTTCTTATAATTACCACAAGAAGGTAAATCGTTTCGCTGAATTTAGATTCAGTTATTGCGCTCTATATTTCCTGCTCTGTTCACAAAATGCCTTTTGAATTAAGAAGTTGTAGCTATAGTTAAATCGTCCAGGAAATATGTCCACCAATATAAAATAAATATGGGACAATTCTATTGTGTTCATTATTTATCATATGGGTAGAGTGATTATACAAATTGTAAGAGTGGATGTGTTTGTTTCGCCGCCCATGTAACAAGCTCCTCGAAATGCTCTAATCCCTGAAACAGATCAGGCAAACTGCCATATAAGCTTTTACAATCATTGAGAGTTTTTCAATACAACATTCACCATATGGTGAATCTGTTGAAGTGGCGACTCTGTGACATTATTATTATTTACAGACTGAAATAAAACACTTTAGATATCACGAGAGAGCTCAATAAATTTTATGATAACTTTTGCTTGAATGAAATTCAGTTTCGGTACTGTCTTATAAATTTTACGCTGTTTTATACGTAGTCAGTTGGCCTAATTAATCGATTTCTCCATCAAATTAATTATGCGTGAGATGCTTGTATGGGACTCGTTTCTATAGCAACGGATCACCGGAATTAAACAAATTCCAGCCGAATCTTCCACCACATCTACGTGACAGGACTCCATAAATTGAGCGCCAACAAACGATATTGAATTTAAATGAAATCGAAGACGTGCCCTGGTTTCAATGATTAGGTCTTACCTAAAAGTAGATCTTTACCTAAAGAGATTCAACAGCAAAGTTATGATTACTTAAATAATAAATATAAGTCTCCAACTAATATTAAAAATATAAACGTTTGTATGTTTTGTACTTTAACGCCCTGTAATAGTGCACTGCAAGATATAGGATGTTCGATAAGGAATTGCCATGATCACTTGGATTGGATTAGCGACCGAAATATCAAGCAACTTTCATATTAGGCGTAAAATAACTATCTTCACGCAATTCCCAATACAGAGGTAGACAGAGGTCTAGTCTAGACAATTAAGTCCTTTAAATCCACCTTCCACCGAAGATATTTTCGGGACAACGTGATAGGTGGTGAGCCCGTCGGCATCTTTATGTCCAAGCCAACGATATAATTCGTTCATAAGGTTTTGAAAAACCCATTGGTACGAGCCCGACACCTGGGGATCGAACTCGGGTCTCTTGACTCGAAATTCCGACCACCCAACCACTCGGCTATCGTGACTTATCGGCTCATATTAGGCATAACCGTCACCATTCTGGTCAATGCTGACTGATACTTTTTATTGATTTGTACTATTAGGGCTTTGGAGAGGGATAAAGACTGATTTTTACTTCGGGAAATATGAAAATCCTGCGGGTATTTTAATAAATTATGTACGGCACGTTAGAAATATTTTCAAGTCACGTACATAATCAAGTTTCATCTTTTTATTTTGTCTTAAAATTTATCTTGTTCATAAAATCCATTTTTTTATTTATCGTATAAAATATAAATTCTTTTACTAATAGATAGCTTCATTAGCAGGGAAATACTTTATTTTTAATTAGATATCCATACAAAAATTACAAAAATGTAACCCAATTTATCAAAAAATGTCTTTATCTTCTTCTTTCTTTGCTACATGGATAAAAAATTGTCTTTAAAAGTCGTGATTTGACGTGAGTGGGCATTTTGTAATTTCTTAGAAAATTTAAATTACTGCGAAGATCTCTTTTGGTAGTTTATTTGACGTGCGCTACCTTTATGTTATTTGTTAGAAAATTAGGTATCTACCTATTATCATAAATTCTGTCACATGTTTAATATAAAATAATTGAAACAAGTTTATTCATTATGTAACCATTTATATACCAAAATGAACTTAACAAAACATAAAATAAATAAATGACACTAAAGTTTATTCAAAATGATCTGCGTGATTTTGAATACAGGCCTTCAATCTGCGCGGCCAGTCGTCTATCGCAGCACGGACGAGGTCCATGTCAATATCGGCGGCTGCCTTAATCAAGGATGTGTTGAGTGACTCCAAATTGGGATGAGGCTTTGAGCACGCCTTTTCCCCCAAGTGGTGCCATATCTTGTAATCTAACGGATTCAAATCTGGACTGGAAGAGAGCCAGTCTTCGTTCCGGATGAAGTCGATTTCACGCGCCGCTAGCCAGTCTTGTGTGCTCTTCGCTCTATGAGCTGGCGCCGAATCTTGTTGGAATACTCAGTGCCTGTTATTGAACATGGTATGAGAAACAGGTTCCACAAGGTTCGTCAGGACTGTATTTTTATACACAACTGCATTCGTTTTTACACCTGTCTCACAAAAATGTACCTCTTTTAAGCCCCAATAAGAATTTCCCAACCATACCATGAGCGAGGATGGAACATGACATGAGACACGCGGAATACGATTGCTCGCTTCTTTACTACTGTGTGGGTACACCTTATCATTTTGCTTGTTGTAGCTCTCTTCTGTGGTAAAAAGTTTTTCATCCGAAAAAAGAATTTCCCGATATTTTTTTCCCGCATACCGCTTCAACAAAGCGCGGCATCTCTTCAGCCTCGGGTCCATTAGACGAGGATTCAAACGATGTCCTGTTTTTCTTCGATATGCCCGAAGCCCTAAGTCTTAATTTAACACCCTTTTCACAGTGGTTCTGCTTAACCTCATCTGAAGGGACAACAGTTTCTGCTTACGTTTGGGATTTCTTTGAATTCGCGCCTTCACAGCTTTTATCACTGCTGTCCTAACAGACCGAGGGCGACCACTTCTTGACCTGTCATCTATACTAGAGTCTTCATTGTATTGTTTGATGGTAAGATAAACGAATCTTTTGGTTATATTAAAATTTTTCAGTATGTCAAAAATTTTAATTGGCGCGTAACCGCAACGATGCAACGCAATAACTGCAACACGGTCTTCTTTAAGCGTCCACTCTATATTTAAAAATGAGTAAAATTCTAAAAGTATACAGCTTTATTTTCATGAACAATTCGAAATTCGAATTCAATAAAATTTTTTGTGGCCAGCATTCTAAAAGAAAAGTTTTTACTGTGTGACAATACTTATGACCTGACTGTGTATAAAATTCGCTTCGACACTTAACATTTTCAAATATATACAAGGGTTATCGAATAAGTAATTACCGAAGTTCAGCTAACTGTACAATTAAGTATGGCATCGGCTTATTCTATTAGTTTCGGAAACAATCTTATATAGATAGTCACGATAGCCGAGTGGTTGAGAGATCGGACTTCGAGTCAAAAGATGCAAGTTCAAATCCTCACGGCTCGCACAACTGAGTTTTTTAAAGCTTATGTCCGATTTATATAGTTAGCTTGGGCATAATGACGGCGACGGGCTCACCACCTGACACGTTGTACCCAAAAAGTTTTCCGTAGAAGGTGGGACGAAAGGACTTAATTGACTTGACCTTCTACCCCTGTATTAGGAATGGCGTGAAGATATTTTTACATGTAATTTGATTTACTTTCTAATGACAGTGCTATAATCATTTTGTTTACTTTGACGGTAATTGAGAGGCATCAATGCGCAAAAAATCACCGGCTTATTGCATTTTTCACTACAAATTAGCTCCAGTTTAAACCGCTTTAATGATGATGCTGACAACCAAAAGTACACATGGAGTGTTTGAATATTTTTAATAAGATATAACCACTAAAGATAAAGTAATAACTAATAAATTCTTTCACACATAAAACTATAAAATAATATTGACATACAAAGTAATGATATAATGTAATTAATAAAAAAAAATCGCTATAACTGAGTAATTGGATGATCGGTATTCGAGTGAAGAGACCGGAATTCGATCCCCAGGTGGTAAACTCGCACCACCACCATGAGTTTTTCAAAACTTTTGTAGTATAATCTGTATATCTAATAATGTAGTATATCTTTAAAAAAACTTTATTTTTTTTTCACAGGAATGCTTTTCTGATAAGAGTAAAAATAAGGTATGATTTAATCTTTTCTTTTGACTAACTTGCTTCTATGGAACGAATCTGACTTATGATAAATTATGACCCTTCCTTTTAATTCTTTTTGCTGCGACAGGTTTGTAGATAAACTATTGCATGTCGGAATCAATTCATCCCTTGTAACTCCTCCCAATGATTCGATATATCATGCTTGTAAACTTCGACTATGGTTACAATAATTACATTTCTGTGCGTGATATTATGGTGCTCTATGCGAAAGCCAAAGATAAACTTTACTTTCAGGTAATAGGCGGAAATAGTAAAGCTAAAAATTGCCATTAGATACCGACAGAAGGCGGTATAAACCTCTCGTAAAATTTCCGACCAAATTTACGCTGACCAGTGAAAAGCAGCTTCTAAGTTGCGAAGTGTTTGCATACTGCGATCGCCTGTACACCTGCCAAGTATGGCTATTGTGGCAAATCCTCCTAAGGAACAGGACTAACATTTGGCCGTTACGTACGTATGTAAACTGGTGCGTATGTGAGCACGCTAAAGATTTCGAGTAAAAGGTTTATTTTTACTCCTGTTTATTACTTTGAGTGTATATAGGTGTAAATACTATGACCAAGATACGAGACATAACGCAGCACAGTCAATATCAAAAGCCAAACAATTTGTATTTTACTCAAATAATTTTTAGAGATTCGAATCTAAGGTTAACATCCATCGGATCAGTTGAGATTTTTTTATCATTTTATAGTCAAGTTACATTACATTATATTTAAAAAAAAGTTTTATCTTCACGCATCATTTATCACATATCATAATCCTAATATTGGAACTGTGAGAATTATAGACCATTTAACCTTTCGGATTACCGTTTGGGGAGAAAAAAATATTTTAAATAAAAAAATAGGTAGCCTAAATGCAACTGACTTCGAGTAAATTTTATTACTCTCATTATAGAGCTGGCTCTTGTACATATTTCTATGCAACTTTTTTGTACGTGGGAAAATATCTACAACAATAGTTATTTTTCGTTTGGTATTTTTCGTGAAGAATTTCTCACTATTTGTCGACAGCCTAGCCATCTTTAAGGTTTTCCTAAAGTCGCCTGGTATGACACCCGCGAGAAAAATTAGGGAGGTTTATTTGTACGATAATACTTACTGCTAAGTCACTTAACGGCCTGTGAAAGGCTAGCGCTGAATTGCTACAACCTATTATATTTGCATGACCCACTTTACATACATTTACTCGCTTACGCATAGCATAGACACTCTTGCCTGTCATCGGTCTACTCAATTTTTGCCTAAATTATTGGAAGAAAGTTATCCCTTCATCTATGAATGGATAACAATTGCTATTTTTAAGATTATCACAACTATATGGCGATATAGGATGTCACGATAGCCGAGTGGTTGGGTGGTCGAAATTCTGAGTCGAGAGACCAGAGTTCGATCCCCAGGTGGCAGGCTCGTTGCAAACCAAAGAGTTTTTCAAAAACTTATGTACGAATTATATCGTTGGCTTGGACCTAAAGACGGCGACGGGCTCACCACCTGTCACGTTGCTCCGAAAATATCTACGGTGGATGATGGGTAGAAGGGACTTAATTGTCTAGACTAGACCTCTGTTTACCCCAGTAATGGGAATTGCGTGAAGATATTTATATGTTTTATTTATACCTAGGTTGTTCCTCAAATATTTTTGTTTGTATTTCCATTTCTTACTAACGATTGTATAAAGTAAAAGTAAATAATGATAACAAAATAGACAAGCGACATATTCAATAAATTCGAATATTTGCATGGATTTTACGATATTTTCCAAATGATTGGCACACGTAGTGTGATTTCCACATGAATGCTCGCGATACCAACGCTTTATAGTTATGATAAACGCTACTTAACATAAGATATATTTTTATGGCATAGTGAAAAATAACATGTTATATTTATTTCGATAACTGTTTTTATAAACTATAAATAAAATTATAGAGATTTGCAGTTTTGCGCGGATTACGGAAAAACTACTGGATAGATTTTAATTAAGTTGTCTAAATCTTATTTCATATATTACTATTTATTATAATGTGTTAAAATTTTAACTAGTTTTACATGGTCAAAGCTCGTATCTTTTGCGTTACTAGCACAGATCATTTACATATTTTAGCAACAAACGCAGCAACGGATAACATGACTTACAAAGATATTTTGTAAGCAAAGCATATTTTTGAATGCGATCTTTTTGATGTTTTTTCCTTCGCAAATACGAAAACTTTGTTAATATGTCAAGCAACGCTAACGAAGTCACGGTTATCAAATAGTTGTACTATTATAACTGTACCATATTTTTTTCAATTTATACATAGTTTTGTTTTTGATTCTTTGTGTAACAAAATTATCAAACAATATATACTTACTAAACAGTCCGTAAAAGCTGGCACTATACCTTTTGTCTATTATCGTGTGTCTAACAGACTATACAGCTTAGACACTTCCTGTCATCTGCTTTGTTTTAGTCTGATGTTTTTGACATTTTTACTCCGCCATCTGTAGGCAGCCATAATTATTATATAGTTTTTTAAGTTTTTCGATTAATAACACGAAAAATAGAAATAACACGAAAAATAGTAATTTATAAAAATATACTCGTTTGTATAATAAGAAAGTCTATATAGATTGAAGTGTTTCAAAAGCAATATTGTGGTAATATGTTTTGCATATACAGAATTAAGTCTCGTAAGCGAGCTATATAGCTGACAATTATGGGGTGCACTTTGTTAAATTGCTTGCTCCTAGTGCAGCAAGTGTTGTGATATGTATGTTGTTAAATGTTATCTATTAAATAAACGAAGAAATAATTGAGAAAATGGTTTGAGATTATAATTTGTGAAAGTGGTATTACTTAAACATCGTTGTAATAACTCTTTCAAACTATTTACTTAACAAAACATTGTAATATATATTATAATACAATGTTTTAGATAATAATTTAATTAGAAATAAATGTAAACATCTCGTTATAGTAAAATTGCTTGCTCTTAGTGAAGCAAGTGCTGTGATATGTATGTTGTTAAATGTTATCTATTAAATAAATGAAGAAATAGTTGAGAAAATGGTTTGAGATTATAATTTGTGAAAGTGGTATTACTTAAACATCGTTGTAATAACTCTTTCAAAAAATTTACTAAACAAAACATTGTAATTTATACTATATTACAATGTTTTAGACGATAACTTTATTAGAAACAAATGTTAACATCACGTTATAGTAAAACTAATTAATTAACTTATGTCTCCTTTGGTTGAATTAAATTTTCCAATTATAAATTTTAACTTAATTAAAATGTTATCTTGTACCTTCGTATTGAGAACCGAGATAACTTTTTGAAGCTTTAAAGAATTCCATCTTTGGATTATTATATACATAAGTGGATCATGATATTAAGGATCGATTTTTACTTGAAAACCACGGTGAATAATACGTAATGAGACATAATAAAATACGACATCTAGACTCAAACTTATATACTCTATAGCTTGTTAATGCTATTATTGTGTTAAGCTTAGATATGTTATATCAGCAATATAAGTCATAATATCCGAGTGGTTGGATAAACAGAGTTCGATTCAAGAGGCCTGAGTTCGATCTCTAGGTGATAGCCAAAAACCTATGGGTTTTTTCAAAAACTCATGTACGAATTATATCGTTGGTTTGGACATTAAGACGGCGACGGTCTCGCCACTAGTCACGTTATCCCAAAAAATCTTCGGTAGGAGGTGAATTTAAACAATTGTCTATACCTCTGTCTACCAGAAAGGTAGATTGGAAATAGCGTGAAGATATATTCTTTTACTTATATGCAACACATTTCCTCTAAATGTTATAATTTTTCTTATTAACGTTAAATTATATGTGTATATATAGATATCGAGATGTTTGGTTATATGTTATTCAATCACGCAACCACGGTTGATAGGCATTAATAAAATTGCGCACCCAGATAGTTTACCTATATACCTACTATTAGGTACGTTTTATCTCGGGAAATATTTATGATTTATGTAAGTAACAATATTTTTGGAAACCTGCTAGAAAATGTGTTTTAACCATAATAGAATGGTTGGCTTATTATGAATGGGTTAGTTTGACACATAGGACAGAAATAACCTCTATTGATTCATAAAGCAATAAAAAGACATTTCAAAAACAACAACGTGTCAATTGTGGGCAACTCAATCAAAAACAAGATTGTTAACAATAATGTGGTTTGGTTAGTTGGTTTAAAATGATATATTGCTCACGTGAAATATGTGTATGCGAATATTTTCTATTTTATGCCTTATCTATAACTGAAGTTACTTCATGCTCTGAAGAACGAAGGATGTAGAAAATTTACTTGCATATACCGAATCTGCATTTCAAAAATCAATAAATAATAAATGAATACAAAGTTACATCACATACATTGTTCTGATACCAAAGTAAGAGCACTTCGTTTCTTCTCGAGTCAGAATAAACGAAGTTACCACCAACACCCAGACACGAGACAATGTTAAAAAAGTGATTTCCTTTATTGTCTCATCTGGGAATCGAACCCGGAACTTCAGAACTGCTGACACCATAAAAACCGGTATGTGCACTACTCATCAACGAGTCGCCAATTGACTTCCATGGCGTCCTTTGAGTACACACTATAATGATTTTACAAGGATCGTTTTTTTTTCTCCAGCAGCCGATGGATGTCCATTACGGGATATAAGCCGTAGCAAGCAGTGCAGGAGCCTCATAAAACTAAAGATAACAATATTTAGATTCAAGACAAAGAAGGTTTTATTATTACAAATTATCGTTTTATTATAACAAATTATCGTTATGGGATTACAGTTATAGTATTCAACAAGTATACAGTAAATTATTTATAGATTGTTTAAAATATTTGCTAAGGTAAATAAAAGTTGTTGTAAATAAGCATTCACTGGTAACAGTTGTATTTCGCAGGCTTCATTCTGCTCTCAAGACGAGAATGAACTTGAAAATAATCACGGTAGTGGTTCTGTGAAGTTTTGTAAGACTTGTACTTCGCAATATTTAATTCAATACAGTACTCAATTTATGTTAAAAATAACAGTAATTCTATCATAAATAAGTGTCATATGTGTATGTATCTAAGTAGCTATAAGTTGCGTAAATCGATTATATCTACCAATATAGTTTAGTTTAATCAGAAAATTCCTTTGGTGACCGAAAATTCTTGAATGATCCTGCAGCTGAAAGAATGGAAATACCGTTAGATAATTTAATTACTGTTCGGGAATTATCTCATAACAGCATGTTTTGCGTGTCTTAGTGCATCTATTTGCGATAATATGCTGAAATATATATTACCTGCTTTAATACACCGTTCCGTCCGTGCTTTAATGAAATAAGAATCTGAATATCAAAATTTTATTTTCATTAAGAACTTTTATTAAGAAGTCACGATAGCCGAGTGGTTAGGTGATCGGAATCCGAGTCACGAGACCAGAGTTCGATCCCCAAGGCTCGTACCAATGGGTGTTTTCATAACTTATGTACGATTTACATCGTTGGCTTAAACAAAACGACGACGATACGTCATACGGGGCGAAAAACTTAATTGTCGAGACCTCTGTCTACCCCTGTATTGGGACATTTAAGACATTTTTTTTAAATTTTGGAGCCGAGTAAAACATAACGTCATATATGTCCATCATATATTTAAGGGGAGAAGGAACTTTTTCGGGAACAAAATATTATCTGCGACCCAATAGCCAAAATGGTAATGAAGCTGCCTTCCATACGTTCGAATCCCGCTAGAGATAAACATTTGTGTGATGACTACGAATTTTTGTACTAGAGTCATGAATGTTTCCACGAAGAATCGAAAAAAAATCACATGATCCACCTAACTTTCCGGAAATTACCGGGACGAGGTAACTTCTTGGAATTGGCTTGGTCAGCCTACTTCGGACTTCGTTCATCCATATAAGTACTCATCGACTAACTAACTGTTTAATCAAAGTAAAGGTAAAAACCCTGATGCTTCAAAGTTGAACTTTTGCCAATGGTCCCCTTTATGTTATAAGAATTTACTAAAGAAGAAATTTTGGATATGTGTCCCCTAAAACGATCAATAAAGAACGTTTATTTGGAATTAGTGTCTTTAAAAGGAAGAAGCATGAAGCCGATAATTATATAATTTACGAGACAACTACAAAAAAATTTGTGTGTCCAGCTTACCTACGTAAAGCCGGGGCGAGTCGCTATTCTGCTATTGCTGTATACATATGTATGCGAATTAAGATGTATCACAGTTTTTAAATAATGACAATTTATTATTTTTTATGGTAGTTTTATCTACTCTTTACCTTCACTATCTTTCCCTAACATAATTTGTTACAAATACCAGAATATAAATTGAGCACAGTAGCGTAAAATTAGTCACGTTTGATATTAATGACTCATCTCTTGATTATTTGGTGAAGCTTATCAGATTAAATTTATTCATGTAACACACAAGATACAAACATAACAATTATAGACATTTATATTTTGAATTTACATATTTAACGAAACAGGTACCGGATTGGACTTTTTAAAATTAGCATCGTCAGTATTACCAACGTCACAATCGATATTATCATCACAATTTATTTGATGCAACAGGGGAGATTCAAGGCTATCAATAGAATTGAGTTTTTAGTGTAGTGAACTGTCTTTTTTAATTAAACACGACTCTAGTAATTTCCAAATTATCACTACTCGTTGCGTGAACATCGACCGAGCACTCGAGCTATTTCACTACATACCCTATTCTCAGCAACTTTAGTAAAGTCTGCACTGCTGATTCGGTTGAAATGGGATAATGGGGGAGAGGGTTAGCGGTTTTGCGATGTGACGCCCTGACCGACTTTCATGGACTGAATATTCTTGTTTTCTAAATTCAATTCTGTTGAAAGATACTTCAAAAGATAAACCCAATGCAATCTCTCAGATATTATGCTAATTAAAACACATAAACCTAAGTGCGAAAATAATTTTTTTGGTCTGATCATACTCTGATCATACTACCATTAGGTTTGCCTTCGTGAAAACATATAATTTACGTTTTACTAACATATTTTGAGCTTATGTTAAAATAAAACGTATAAAGGCGCCATCGAAGAAAATCCTTTTCAAAGGTGTCTCGGCTCTTGCCATTTTCTGTAGTATCGTGGGAAGAAAAGGCATTAGTGGCAATGGAACGACATATAAGATTAAGTTTATGATACTATTCAACCCGCCGTTTTAAAAAAGAGTTACTTTAATGTTCCCTTTTAGCTTTTACAAAAAAATATTTCGTTTTTTATAATGCTTCAAAAATAACAAATAAGTATTTTTCTTTCTTTCAAATACGACATGTTGCTTAATATAAAAATACTGTTCTTGGTGTTGTGTCGCTGATCACTACATATGTTTCTGAATTCGAACCTGCATTCCTTATATTCGTAGGCACACAAACGTACAAACTATGCTATCGGGACATCATATATATGTATAACAGATACGTAGGTACGATATTTATATTATTAAATGATTGATGAGAATTAGATGAGATGATGATGAGAAGTCACGATAGCCGAGTGGTTGGGTGGTCGGAATTTCGAGTCTAGGGACCCGAGTTCGATCCCCAAGTGGCAGGCTCGTAACACTGGGTTTTTTAAAAAACCTATGTACGATTCATATCGTTGGCTTGGACATAAAGACGTCGACGGGCTCACCACCTGTCACGTTGTCCCGAAAAATATCTTCGGTGGAAGGTGGGTCTTAGGGACTTAATTGGTCTAGACACGACCTCTGTCTGCCCCTGTATAGGGCATTGCGTGAAGATATTTATTTTTATTATTATTTTATTATTTTATTAATTATTATTTACATATTTCGGTCAAAAGTGGGTCGAAAAGACTTAATTGACTGTAGTATCTGCTTACCTAACGAAAAACTAAATGAATTACAACAATCTGTAATGTTATATAGTAAAAACAATAGAAGGTGGGTCGAAGCTACTTACTTCTCTAGATCTTTGTCTGTGTCCCAGGGAATTATCTGAATGATAATTCCCCGGGAATGGCGTGAAGATACTTATTTATTTTATTCTTAAATAATTTCATCTTAAAATGAAAAAGATCTTTATCAGTTTATATCTTACATCGAAATTATCATTACTTACTTACTTATCTTCACGTAAAATCCCTGACGGGGTAGCCAGAGACAACAGATCGCCAATTGTCACGATCCTTACATACTATAATAATGATAATAAAGTTAAACACCAGGATACCGTCGACATTTATTAAAAAGTTGATCCGTCAAGTAACTATTATATTCTTGCGTGATATTTTATAAACATGTCTACTACGAAATGCTACGAGCTCCGAATACTGTATTCCACAACTCCGCCCGCACAATTTCGCCTCCAGTAACACACGATTTATTATTATACATAAACTTGTCACTTCCTCTTTTATCTCGTGTTATAGCCTTATTTGTAGAAGATTCTTGCCTTCTTATAAATCTGTCTAAAAGTATCTTAAATATATTATTTGAGTATTATGTTATCACTTAAAGCTCTTGTGGACTTAAATGTTAAAAACACACGCAAACTTTTTCATATTTTATTATTTACGTTATTTCATGCGTGTATATATTACATATTACATATATAACTAAATGTGCGGCGAAACCTCGGCCGACCCAAAGCGAAGAAATTCGCATCATGGTAGGTTTGAACGATGACCTTATTACTAAAATTGATAAGGGCGTGCTTTGATGGTTTGGGCTAGTTGAGCGAATGTGCGAAGACTGAATGGTGAAGAAAATATATAGGGCGAAAGTTAATATTAAAAGGGATCGAGGTAGGCCGAGACTAATTTCGAAGACAATGTGAGCAAATTGCTCGAAGAGGGGACGGTCAAAAGTACTCGGATACCTCGACGTGCAGGTATGAAGAATATGATGAATCTCTATGAAGCGATAGAGGTAAGGATCGTGACACTTGGCGATCTGTTCTTTCTGCTACCCCGTCAGGGATTGTGCGTGAAGATAAATAAATAAATAAATATTACGTTACTTAAGTGGACGAGCATTTCCTCGCGTCTGGGTGTACCTTCGTCGTTTCTGAATCTATGATACAAGTGCTTAATCTGCTTACTTTGGGATCAGAGTTGTGTATATGATGTAGTTCCTATCTATGTATGTATTTATTTATTATTTATAATTCACTAACTTACACAAATAAGTCAGTAAAAAGTTTGGGTGCTCTGAGATACCTTTATCCTGCAGAGGATGATATTTTTCTTATTTATATAGAATTGTATTTTTTCTAATAATAATTATAATAGCCTCTACGGAAATTTGCTACGTATTATCTTGTCAAACTATACAAGCCTCGGCTATTATTAATACAAATATCGGAAACTAATCCCTTTCGACATGGTAAGCTTCTCCGTATGGATAATATCCAATCAGAGTGTACATGGCAGGATTACAACGACATACATCCGCGGGGTATACATTACATTGCATATTAGTATCAGACGTAGTTCATTGTCATGATACAATATTTTAATAAATTTTACTCAACACATGAAGCTGTTATTTTTATTGCTGAATATTGTGTGGTGGTTAGCCTGTATGTAAATAAATTAATAATATTTCATGATAACCTTGATAGAACAACTGTTGTGTGATTGTGAAAAATCGAATTTAAGTTTCTACAAATTCACTGAGGCATACGACGATAAAAATCGAATCAATTATGCTGAATTTATGTGATGCTTATGCCTTTTATCTTGAAGAAATTATGGGTTACTGCAGGAGATATTTAAAGCATAGTTTTACTTGACGGATTTTGATTCGTGGGGCCATAAATTAAAGCCAATTTATACTCAAAGAAATTAAATAATCTCGTGGAAATTATTATAAATTGGGTGTTAAAAATCACCTCACATGGTATCCGTGGAAAGAAATGTAGCGGTATATACTTTCGGCTACTCTAACCGTGTGGTATACACAGTTATATTTTTTGTATCGATATCATTTAATTTTATGTTTAAGCATATTTTACTTATACAGAACAATAATCCAGAAGAAAACGAGCAAATAAAGTTCAATCTTACATATATAAAAGTATCGGCAACATTTTCTCATAGAACATTAAATTGAATGACTTAGATGAAATTTATATTCGAGCATTACTTTGACCGTACGTTTTTAGGTTTTCGGTGCGGAAAAATTTCGAATTGCCACCGAAATGCATCGAATCCTCGCTTTTGCCATAATATTTTAAGCAGGTTGTCATCCCATCTGTAGTGTCATCCAGCGCTAAGTTTGCCTATACGCAGTTCTGTTTAATTTAAGGTTCTGTGAACTAAAAATATTAAAGTAATAGAATTTACGGAGACAAAACAAGCTGTTATCTAGTCTGTTCTTAATATACTCGTAAATCTTTCGACACGGTCGTAGTGAATTGATTTAACGAGCGGTTAGGGGTTTATGCAAGCTACACGATTACGTTTTACACATACTATATGGAATGCAAAATTGCAGTCTATAATTAGCAAGCTTAGTAAGCGGATTATAGAAAAATGGATTTAATTATTTAGCAATTAATGGATTAAATTATTGATTAATGGATTATGAAAATCTGCCTGTAAGGAAAGAGTCTAAGTCCTGTAGTGATCTGTCACAGGCCTTTATGTAAAGCCGCTAATCCCGGTTGCATTAAAAATTCGATAGTTTATGCAGATTAATAGTTGTCGTAGAATTATTATTCGTCGTTACTCAGCGTTTATATGGAGACAGATTATCGAGGATACATTATACAGTAGGCACGTAGTGTAGTTGCGTGCAGATTGATATTGATGATAAGAGAACTTTAGTTTCTAGAAGCAAAGCACATACATCAGTATTATATAGTGTTACGTTCGATAAAATATTTGAAGATTTTCAATGTTTTGTTTGCTAACGAGCAGAGCTTCGCTTTACGTAACTAGTTCTGGTTTACAAACGTGTCCTCCTGACCCATTCATGCGTTTTTATACTTTGTTCGTTGAAAGGGAAAGCTTATGATGAAGGAAGAGATTTTTTTTAATTTTAACTGCCATGGGCGGGATTCGAACCCGCAACCTATTGTTGTATTGATGATCTAATAGTATGTTTTGATGATCTAAGTCAACTTATATATAAAAATTTGTAAGACTAATGTGACTATAAGTCACGATAGCCGAGTTGTTGGGTGGTCGGAATTTCGAGTCGAGAGACCCGAGTTCCATCCCAGGTGGCAGTACCAATGAGTTTTTCAAAAACTTATGTATGAATTTCATCGTTGGCTTGGACATAAAGACGGCGACGGGCTCACCACCTGTCACGTTGTCCCGAAAATATCTTCGGTGGAAGGTGGGTCAAAGGGACTTAATTGTCTAAACTTGACCTCTGTCTACCCCTGTATTGGGAATTGCGTGAAGATATTTATATTTATTTATTTATTATAACAAATAAATATTAATAGTTATTTGATTTAAAAATACATAGTGCAGTAGGCTACTTAATTTAAATAAATAGTTCTTTTTATTTGCAATAATTTCGTACAAATCAGTGGACGGTAGTAATGCGCATTTCTTTGATTACGATTTTGTTTAGCATCTGGACAATATCAGAGGATCACTGGCGATCTGGTAAAACTGTACAATTATCTTAATGGATATAAAAATATTAATTCTTATAATTCGTTTATTGTTTCCATTATACTGAGTACTACAACATCAATTATATAAAGTTTTATCCAGAAATGTCATTAAATTTTGCATTTAAAGATGATGCCACCAAGTTTTCTTTAATTTCTTGTAAATAAAAAGAAAAAGAAAATGTTATGGCTTATTGGTGGGTTCTACCGACGAAAAATATATAAATACATATATGAAGTAACGATATCCAATCGGTTGGGGGTTCGAAAGAGTTCGAACCCCAGATGGTAGGCGGGTACCAATGGGTGTTTTCAAAAACTTATTATGATTTATATCGTTGGCCTTTGACACAAAGATAACACCTTCTGTGTTATTCAAAAAATGTCTTCGGTGAATGGACTTCATTGTCTAAACAGGGGTTTCCAGTACAGTACAAGTAGACTGAGGTCTACCCCTGTACTGTAAATGGCGTGAAGTAATTTTTTTATGAATATATAACATAGCTAATCGTTAATTTAATAAGGATACATCTGCAATTAGATTGTATACACGAATAACAGCAGGTGGAAAATGGGATCTTCCAGTCCGTTTATCGCTCGATTCGTACCTAACAGGACTCTCGGCGGTCGTTAATCTAATTTATTTCGATTCCAGCTTAAGATTTATTTATCTAATGCAAAAGTTATCCAATGTCTATGAAGAAAACTACTTCCGTTATGGTTTATTTATATAATTTATGTAATAGAACTAAATAAGAGGCTTCGAAAAAAGCTGGCCTAAAGGACTTCTAAGGAAGTCTAAGGTGTAAATAAGAATTAATAAAGAAATAAATAAATTTTCTTGACGTCTTTTAGGGAAGTTTCGTAAGACAATGCATTTAATGGTATATTTAACAATGGTGATTGCCACATAATCAGCATGGTTAAATACCATACACGCTATGTTACATTTTTCTTAGCTTAGGAGTCGTTTGTGTTAAGACCAACCTGTTCTTAACATAGTTGTTGCTTATTTCTGCAATTTTTTCCGATTTCAAAGATGTACACTGAAATGTTTTTCGTATTCATATCATAGTGTTTACGGAACCCATAAAGTTATTTATCTCCATAATCTTCATTACGTTTTATGTGGTTATGTTTTATATACAACTGTATATTTTGATGTAATTCAATATACAATGATATTGATTAGACATAACATTGTTCCATGTCTCATAAACTAATTCAGAAATGTTAATAATTTTGAACATGAATTTTATTTTTAATTTCATAATAAAATTATATACATACTTTGTTATTCAAAATATAAAACATTCTAGTATTGTAAACTACGATAGTTTCAAATAGTTACGAGAGTTATTTGATAATTATGGTAATTAAATTGGTCTATTTTACTATGTTAAATTAATTTTATTAATTTTATTATTATTTTCCTTAAAAATAGAATGGATCTAATGATAAGCATAAAAATAAAACGAAATAGCAATGTTATCGACACTTATTATTCGTGCTCATTAACAAACGTTCACTTTCGCTAAAACACATCTTACCTACAAACTATTTCTTACTACTAATTTGAGGAAGCTGTACCGGTGGTATTTTTTTCTACTAAACTTTTACTAAATAAATGTTTTGGTCGTCCTATTAAATGACTATCGTTTCTATGAAGTGTATATCAAAATGCTTAAAATATTCACATATTTAGTGCAATAAGAAGATTATTTATACGGATTATTATAGTAAGCGTTCTTGATATTCCAAATTTCCTTAGACAAATGTCATTTGGTATGTACAAAACGTTGTACAAAACTCATTTTCGTTACGTTTTCAGGTCGGTGGTATTATGTTCTATTATAGTATGTATGTAATTTTTGTTCTCTAATGTGTTTTATATAGTACCTCAAGGATACTGATTTTTAACAAAACATCCGTTATTTTCTTCTGTCTAAATGTGACTCCTGAAGACGTTTTTCTAACCTAAGATATTTTTCGGACAACACATGACACATGACAGGTGGTGATTCCGTTGCCGTCTTTATGACCAACCCAACGATATAATTCGTACATAAGTTTTTTGAAAACCCCATTGGTATCGAACTCGGGTCTCTTGACTCGAAATTCCGACCACCCAACCACTCGGCTATTCATGATTTTTATCGACGCGAAATTGACTTGATCCCTTTAAAAGATACTTTAAAGCAACATTATCTCTTTTAAAACTTACTAACGTACTGGTTAGGTATCGTTAAGACGAAACTTAGTGTTGGCCACCGTTTAAGCCCTTAAAACAAACTAGATAGCATCGAAGTGTAGGAACAACATTGTTCTTAATTCAAAGAGCGCTTTCAACGCTGCGACTTTGTAGAACAAAGGTTCACGTCGTCAATGGATTGCTTTCAGGACGGTTTATGTATTTTAGCACTGGCTATAATTTCAACTTGTTAGATGTTATCTCTAAACTAAAGCTGAAATGAAGTGAACCGTGGTGTATTACTGATCACAGTGTACATTTAATACGTTAATCTATGCTTTTCCGAAGTAGGTAATTGCTACAAACCCTGCCACCTGGGGATCGAACTCGGGTCTCTTGACTCGAAAGTTACGATAGATCATAGGCTCACACCAATGAGTTTTTCTTTAAACCTATGTAGGTTTATATTAACTAGAGCATAAAGACGGCGGCAGGCTAAAAATGTCACGTTGTCCTCAAAATAATCATCGATGAAATAAGGATCGAAAGATCAAAATTGTGTAGACCTCTGGCTACTCCAATAATAAGAAAGGCGTGAAGATAAAAATCATTTTAGTGTAGATTTCTACGTGAGTAAGGTTGTTAGCTAAATAAATATGACGTAGGGAAACTAATTACTTTAATACAACATAGAAACACTGATCACATTTCAATTAGCTCTCGCTTGTAACAAAATTAATTAAGTAATTTCACAGAAATCAGATTGTCAACACAAATAATGTCTAAAGATATTGGATCTGTCAGAAACATTGTTAGCGCCAAGGGCTTATTGTTCTCAATTTAGAATGGCTTCGATATAGGAATGGGCCCGTTAATAAAACGTTTTATGCGAGGGTGTTCTCTAGTAGGCAGAGGGCAGTTGGCAACAGAGGGTTGCCTGCTGCCTTCTACTAGAAGTTAACTATCTTATTAATTAGAAGTTGGCAAGTAGTTATTTTTTTAATATGTTACATATTGTCCTCGATGATTGTAGTAAAGAAATAAAATTAAATAAAATAAATAAATATCTTCACGCAATTCCCAATACAGGGATAGACAAAGGTCTAGTCTTGACAATTAAGTCCATTTGACCCACCTTCCACTGAAGATATTTTCGGGACAACGTGACTTTGGTGAGCCCGTCGCCGTCTTTATGTCCAAGCCAACGATATAATTCGTACATAAGTTTATGAAAAACCAATTGGTACGAGCCTGCCACCGGCTGATCGAACTCGGGTCTCTTGATTCGAAATTCCGACCATCCAACCACTCGGCTATCATGACTTTTTGGATTTGATTATTGGATAGGATTATCTACAAAAAGAAACGTTCAAAGCATATTAGGTGAATTCTGTAGCCTAAATTCTACAGTATTTAACTTCTATATACGCGGTATCTTTGAGTAGCACTACAAAAAAACACGTCGAGCTAACTGAAGTATTTGATAAAGTATCTTTTAATGATAAGATAGGATGAAGTATAAGATAGGATAGGGTAGCTAGAGAAAACAGGTCGCCTAGTGTCAAGATCCTTACCTCATTCGCTTCTTTCAAATTCATCATTTTCTTCATAGATGTATGTTTAGATATCCAACTTAACCCTTCCTTCGAGCAATTTATTCTTCAAAAGTTAGTCTCGGCCTACCGTGATGCATTTTAATATTAATTTTGGCGCTATATATTTACATAATGTTACCCGTGGGTGTTGTAAAAAGCGACTAAGGGCCTTGAAAATGCAATTGGCTACCGAAAGATGTCGGGATAAACATTACGAGAAATACTAGACTAAAATTACATAAAAAATACTAGGGAAAAGCAGACCGGTAACGAGCAGCAGTGTCTAAAGTGCAAAGTGTCTAGTAGAGCTATCGCCAATTCGCTTGCCAAGCGTGGCTATTATTTTATTGGCAGTTTTTATAGAATAGGGGGGAAAACGAGCAGGTGGCTAACGTAAGTACGGTAAGTGATTACCGCAGCCCATGAACACCTGCATTACCAGAGGAATGGCAAATGCGTTGCCGACCTTTGAGAAAGGTATAGGCTCTTTTCTTGAAGGTCCTTAAGTTGTATCAATCCGGAAAAATCGCTGACGGCAGCACATTCCATAAATTGCAAGTGCGCGAAAGAAAATTACGCGAAAACGCACTGTGGGGTGTTGATGGAATTTTTAACTATGCCGTAGGGTACGATGGTGAAATCAGCGGCTGGGATTAATGCGAACAATTCCTCGGAGCACTCCTCGTAGTACATCTATAGTATAGTATATTATAGTAGTTATTTTGATAATGACTTAAATATTTTCATATCAATGTTATAAAAGAAGTTTTACTGGGAGCCAGATAGCTGAGTAGTTGGGTGGTAGGAATTTCGAATCATGAGTCCCGAGTTTGATCCCCAGGAGCAGGCTCGTACCAATGTTTTTTATTTATTTTCACGCACAATCCCTGACGTGGTAGCCAGAGAGAATTGGATATAAAGACGGCGACAGGCTCACCACCTATCACGTTGTCCCGAAAATATCTTTAGTGAAAGGTGGGTCCGAGGGACCTAATTGTCTAGTCTACCCCAGTATTGGGAATTATGTGAAAACATTTTTTACTGGAAGCAAATTTGACACCAGTATGGGGTATATAATCGTTACATATGAGAGCACTAACTTTGAAATAAGAACTAAAGAAGCCAATCTGTGAAATACGTCACTGTATCTTTGTTTCAACATATCCCAGTTTTATTTTTATTTAGTCAACTCCTACACTAATTAATGATAACGTTATTATTGAAAAACAATTTAATGTTATCATTTATGTTGACACTGCACTCATCCGTATAACGATTTAGATAACCTTGTGGTTTTGCACTATCCTAGCTTCAATAAAACAAATATTCGTAATTTTATTACAGTAGTTAACACACGACTAAATCTATTTTCTTGAATTCTTTAAAAAATACATCCGGACCTCTAAGTGGAATTTTTTAGTGTATTTAATTATTAATTAATTAAATTATTACTTAACCTGAAAGTAAGTGTACGTTTT
Source organism: Sericinus montela (assembly GCA_029286605.1). Taxonomy (NCBI): domain Eukaryota; kingdom Metazoa; phylum Arthropoda; class Insecta; order Lepidoptera; family Papilionidae; genus Sericinus; species Sericinus montela. Next base: position 5,743,779 of record JAGSMR010000001.1, read on the forward strand.
AATTGAAAGTTTAATTTTTAATATTAAATACAGTATTAAAGTTATTATATATAAGTTTAGTGAACGGGACTCGAATCAGGAGACCCGAGTTCGATCCAAGTGGTAGGCTTGTTCCAATTGTTTTTTTTTTTTCAAAACTTATGTACGATTTATAATATTGACTTGTACATAAATACGGCGACAGACTCACTACCCACGACTACTAGGTGGGTCGAAAGTACTTCATTGTCTAGACGTCTGTCTACCCCATTGTTAGGAATGACATGAAGATATTTTTAACTTCATAAAATTGGCCTGTAAAAGACCACTGGGATTAGAGAGTGGCGTTTACATCACAAACTCACCTTAATGAATTTGTTAGCAATCACCGGTCTGTTTAATTTAATATGATAGTTTTCGAGAGGGTAATGTATTATTAGCGTAATACATTATCATGTCGAACATACTTTATTATTACATTTTTATATAACTGCGGTTGGTCTAATGTATCTTCTGCACTGTTATGCATTACGGTATATAAGTAATTATAAATATCTTCATGCTATTCCCAATACAGGGGTAATCAGAGGTTTCAACAATGAAGTCCTTTCGACCCACATTCCACCGAAGACATTTTTTGGGACAACGTGACAATAAGCCAACGATATCAATCGTACATGTGTTTTAAAAAGCCATTAGTACGAGCCAACCACCTGGGGATCGAACAAGGATTTCTCGCCTCTAAATCCGATCATCCAACCACTCGGCTATCGTCGTAAGTTTATGTAATAACGGTATATCATAAGGTATATATAAAAAACCTATAAAGCCCGCTGCTGAACATGGACCTCTCCAATATGCCATCCGTGGATGCTGTATAGCATCCGATACGGGAAGTAAAATAGGTTGTTAAAAACTAATAAAAAACGCGATAAAATCCGAAAATCCTTTTATTTATTTTAAAGTATTTTATAATGATCACCTCCCATGTCACCCAGGGGAATAAAGGGGGTAGTATAATCTTGCGCACAATTTCTTACATTTAATTCTTTTTCTTAACAACTCATCAATTAACGCTGACCAATTGGTACCATTCCTATCCCCTAACTTTGGTAAGAGATTGAGATTGCTACGCAAGATACTGTAGTGCACTGGGAATTTATATTATATTAATGATCATGTTATTAATATAATTACACTTGGTAACAACTGGTTTTAGCAGCAATAAATATCAATCAATTTAAACAAAGGCATCGACAGTAACATCGGTGTATATCTTGACAGCATTGTTTATTTTCGCTGTGGCCACCGTATTTATTTATCGGAGTAAATGAAATGTCAATATAAATAAAAGATAGTTAAGACACAGTTAATAAATAAGAATGTTCAATCTTATCCGAACGTAGAAATTCAAAGAACAATAAATATTTACATCGATTCAATATTTATTTACGATCTATTTATTCTTCGCTTCATATTTTATTTATTGATTCTTTTTATTTTCTCTTATTGTTTCAAGGATTGTTAATAAGGAGGATTTGTTATCGAAAGAAATAGTTTGTCACAGTAAGTGTGATTTGTTTATAGTGTGTAAATTTTAAACAATTGGGCGCTATTAGAATCCAAGAAACGTAAGTAAAACCATTTTTTATTTAAACTTATTTTACACTTAATGATGTCACAATAATTCCTCACTCATGATGTTTATACTTTAAACGTTAGAAAATAAAAAAAAACACGTGATAAAATTCGTAAATAATCATAATATTGAAAGTTTTTAGGAAAACATATAAAAGTAATTGAGTCTGTGGTTCACATTTGTTTGTTAATTCTTATTTTCCTATGCCTGGTTCAGGTGCATTGGCGGATTGAGGAGAAATTGGAAGAGAAAAAGGAAGACTAAAGATACCTATATGCACAACAATTGATTAAATCTGTTCAGAGTGCATCAGTAAACAATATTCAATCATAAAAGCAACCACAAAGTAGAATACGTAGTACCATTTATAAATACGTAGTAGGTAATTTGTTTTGAAGACCTTCGTAAAGCCCGTTTTCAAGGTGTTGCAATCTCGAGGACCCGGGTTCGACTCCCGGTCAGTTCAATATAGAAGAAACACTTTTTCTACATTTTCCGGGTCTGGGTGTTTGTGGTGCCTTCGTTGTTTCCGATTCCCATACCACAAGTGCTTTAGCATCTTACAGTGTGATCGGAGCAATGTATATGATGTAGTCCTTATTTATATATGTATTTATGTATCTACATATGTAATTAAAGGAGATGAAAAGAGTGCGTTAACTCAATGCGCCAGAAGTAAATATTTTTAGGTTAGAGACTCCCTCTTGATACAGAGTAGAAACGATTATTTCAAGTGTTTTTCAGAGGAGAGGGAATTCCCGTCACGGCGTCAGGCTTTTTCATTCTCATCGAAAGAATTCACCACCGTAGCTAAAAGTTTCATTTCCACACAAAAAAAACACAAAGGAAATCTCGGGCCGCACTCGGATTTATTTTTTTATTAAATTTATTTACAGATGAATGGTGCGATACAAAATGTATTCGCAAACAATTCTACTGCAGCTTTTGTCCTCGAAAACTATTCACCGGACGACATCGCACGGGCTGTTATTGAGAGTGGTTGTCAAAAAGAACCATTTTACGTATTCGACATGGACGAGGCATACCGACGTATTCAGCACTTCAAACGCGTTATGCCGAGAGTGCAAATATTTTATGGTATGAGATTTTTCTACTGGGAAATAAAAGTTATGGAAAAACATTATAATATTTAAATTCATGATTAATAGTATGTAAAATTAATAGAATGTATTAATTACTTTCGTTAGCCGTGTGGTTGGGTGATCAGAATTCGAGTCGAGAGACTCTAGTTCAATACCCAGGTAGCAGGCTCGTACCAATGACTTTTTAAACTTACGGACGGTTTATAACGTTGGCTTAAGTGTACAGATAGCGACAGCCTAACCACTTATCACGTTCTACCAAAAATATCTTCGGTGAAAGGTAGTTCGAAGGGGCATATGTCTACCATGGAGACCTATGTCTACCCAAATATTGGGAATGGCATGAAGATACTACTTACTTACTTATCTTCACGCACAATCCCTGACGGGGTAGCCAGAGAGAACAGATCGCCAAGTGTCACGATCCCTACATACCTCTTTCGCTTCTTTCAGATTCGTCATCTTCTTCATACATGCACGTCGAGGTATCCGAGTACTTTTGACCCTCCCTTCTTCGAGCAATTATCTCACATGGTCTTCGAAAGTTAGTCTCGGTCTACCTCGACCCCTTTTAATATTAACTTTCGCGCTATATATTTTCTTCACCATTCGGTCTTCACTCATTCGCTCAACGTGCCCAAACCATCGAAGCACGCCTTTATCAATTGTTGTGACAAGGCTATCTTTCAAACCTGCCATATTGCGAACCTCTTCGTTTCGCTTTCAGTCGGCCATGGTAAGGCCGCACATTTTACGAAGAGATCGCATCTCCGCTGCATTCAACCTGCTTTTATGCTTCTTCTGGCATACCCAGGTTTCGCTGCCATATAACGAAGTCGGTACGAATACTGCGTTATGTATGGCAAGGCGTGCACTTTTCACTAAGCCTTGCCTTCTGATTAACGCAGTCAGGGCACCATTGACTTTGTTCCCGGCAGCGACATGCTTGTCCACATCTAAATCACATCTCCCATCCCGGCTAAACGCACTCCCTGAGTATACAATTTCATTCACCTGTTCTAGACATTCCTGATTTACCCATATTTCACACTTCGTTCTTTCTTCTTCCCTTTCAAATACCAGAACCTTAGTTTTATAAGCATTCAAACGGAGACCATTAATTTCACATTCTTTTTTCATACACGTGACTAATGTCTGCAGTTCTGCCTCTGATGGTGCAATAAGCACTGCATCATCAGCATACAGCAGAGAATTCACTTAAATATCACCTAATTTCACACCCAAACAACTATCTTTCAGCTTCTGTAAACAGCTGTCGAGATACAGTATGAACAGCCAAGAAGACATGACACAACCCTTAAAAGCACCTTAACAATATTTCTCCACGCCTCGGGTTGACTGGCAGAGAATGTCTAATGGCATTAAGTCCGCCCTTTGTATAACTTAAACCTATAAATAAAACCCTGTTTTACGCCCGATTGGACGCGAAACATGGGCGACAGGTCATGCCCTACCCGCACACAGGTTTTACAGTCACAGTAAAGTGACTGTACAGCCCTTAGCAATCGACCATCCACACCATACCCCGGCAACAGTTCCCACATTTTCTTCCTTACAACCTTATCAAATGCTGTCTCAAGATCCACAAAAGCACAGAAAATCTTCTGGTTAGCCGCCAGAAGCTTCTCCGTGATCATGCGGAGAGAAAAAATTTGATCCGTGCATCCTCTTCCAGGTCTAAATCCGCATTGTGCCTCCGATAGAAATCTTTCCGATTTCTCTTGCATCCTACGTGTCAAAACCTTCGTGTAAACTTTACTTGCTAAACTGGTTAAGCTGATCGCCCGATAGCACCCGCAGCCATAATATGAACCTTTACCTTTATATAAAGGCACAATGATCGCGGATCGCCAATCATCCAGGACCGCCTCCGTCCGCCAGCACAAATTTCACAGCAGATGAAAGCTGTCCCAGACTTGAGGCCCACCATACCTGACCATTTCAGCAGTAACTCTGTCTAGTCCCGCAGCCATACCACATTTCAATCTTCGAATCGCACATTCAATCTCTTTCATACTAACTTTCAATCTCTTTCATACTAACCTCAGTGTCATTGAGGTCCGAGTCTGGCGTACCAGTCACGGTGTCACCACCGGATCCCTCACTAAGATCATCACACGCATACATCTCTCTATAAAATTCGCTCCATCGCTGCATGAAGTCCGATTTTTCTGAGAGGACGTCATTGGTTCCTGAAAGCACTTTGTTCATTCTTAAGGCTGTCGCACCACTCCGGGTCCTTCCAACCTCTTTCCAGAAGAGTTTGGAGTTCTCCTTGAAGTTGTGCGACAACCTTTCGTCCGCTTCCATTCTACTCCTTTCACGCACTTCCTCAATCAATGCTTTCGTGTGAACTTTCTGGAGGTTATATCTTTCTTTCCTCTTCTCTCTCATATCCTTATCATTACTATTCGTAACTATATCCTTATTCGTTACAACAAAAGGAAAAAACTACCAATACGTGTGGGTCGAACATGGAAAAATTTTTGTAAGATAAACCGATACATCGTATGTCTACAACATCAAATCCGAATCAGATTTTGTCAAGATAAATTAATTTATATTAACATTAATTCCTTGCTAGTCTTTATCGTTTTGCTAAATTTAATTTATATAAAATCAAAAAATATTGCTTATAACAGTTTGGGAACCACCGTCTCAACTCGCCTTATCATAGTCTTCTATTGTTTTTTACTAAAACCTTTTTTACTTATGCGTAATGTGCATGCTATTTGTGTACCTATTACCTACTTTCAAGGGATTGATTTACATTGTGTAATAATAAGTAAGTATGAACGCTTTTATAATAGGAAGATATTGTATAATTTCCAGGTAATGTACTCCTTTTGTTTTTCATTTTTATCTAACCAATTTTTATTTACTTACCTCATGAGTTACTTTTACCTCTCCATACAATCACATTCAATTAAGAACTATGAACGTTGCTTACTACCGTCGTCGTTTAGCGGCTTATATTTCAACGATATAACAACGGTAAAACTTACAAGAACAATCTTAACTTCACGTTTTTTTCTTTACACTAAATCACTTTTTTTAGGCTACGCTATTGACTTTATGCTTATATTACATATTATTTTTAGTAGTATCTCTAAATTTCATATACTTTATATTATTATACATTATTATATACATTATTATTATCATTATACATTATACTTTTTGTTGTACTGCCCTATATAAAACTTCTACATGGGAGCTTATATGTTGGCCTTGCGCTGATTATAATAATTACAAAATATATAATTATAGCTACTGCAAGTTTAATTATAGTATTTCATTTATTTTTTTTTACTTCTGTATTTAAGTTGTATATGTGTAAACAGTTAAAATGACCTCATTATATATTTATTACCAGAATGTTAGAGGGCTGAGATCTAAAACAGAAAAATTTTATCGTATTATGGTGCTCAACAACTATGACATTATTTCACTAACGGAGACGTGGTTACTTGGTGGCATATCTGATGCTGAGTTATTTGACGATCGCTACTACGTTTGGCGCCGCGACCGTGATCTCAATAAAACTAAACAATCGCGGGGTGGGGGGGTTCTTATTGCTTTACACAAGAGAATAATCGCAAAAGGTGAACCTAAGTGGTATTCGGCGGCAGAAGATATTTGGGTTTCAATGACACTAGAATGCCCTTACTCTAAACACCCCGTAAAACTCAATATTTGCACCGTTTATCTATGCAATGAAAATATGGGCGCCTGCTTCTCTGATCAAGTCTTCAATTTCTGTAAATCTCTTGAGGTAATAGTTTCAGCTAATCCTAATGACAAATTCTTAATTCTAGGTGATTTTAACATGAGCTCTATTACATGGTCCCATACACTAAGTGGTATCGAGGGTTGTGGCGCCAGGGGCGAACATGTACAATATTTTATAGAAACTTTGATTTTTTGTGATCTTCAACAATTTAATACAGTTAATAATTCATTCAATCGAATACTCGACTTAGTTTTGTCGAATGACTATATAAATGTAAATCATTGTCTAGATCCCTTAGTTTTGGAAGACCTGCATCACAAGGCTTTGACAATTTCTGTTAACTTTGATGTCCAGCCTCCGACTCGCAACAAATTGACCTCTCTTACAAAAAAGACTATAACCAAATAAATTTAGACATAAGTGCGGTGAACTGGGATGATATTCTTAATAGAGGCAATGTGGATGACGCTGTTGAACTGTTTTACGAGACAATATATAATATACGTGACAAATATATTCCTTCTCTCATACAGTGCAATAGCAAATACCCACCATGGTTCAATCGTGCTATTGTCAGATTAATTAAAGAAAAGAATAAGTACTAGAAGAAGTTCAAAATCTATCGAAATTTATATGATAAAATCACATTTGAAATTTTGAGCAAAAGGATTAAACGGATCGAAAAGACACTTTACAATGAATATATTTGTCGCGTCGAAGATAGCTTAAAAAGTCATTCTAAAATATTTTGGTCGTATATACGAAACAAAAGTCGGGGTTCATCTTATCCCTCATATGACTTATTCTGATATAACATATAACTCAGAACAAGATATTTGTAACATTGTTGCACAATATTTTCATTCTAATTACCTTCAACCAACTGAACCAGAAGAGATCTCACGTTGTACATCATCTTTCATGTTAAACGATATCTCTACAATAAATATAAATTACTCTGAAGTAGAGAAGCTATTAAAGTCGCTTGATTTAAAAAAACAGCTGGCCCTGATGGTATACCAGCTTTATTTCTAACAAAATGTGCTGGAACTTTATCTAAACCCATAACTTTTATATTTAGAAGATCCATTAACGAGGGTTTAATGCCAGCAAGATGGAAATCCGCATTTATAACCCCCATACATAAAAAGGGTCCACAAAATATCATTGAGAATTATAGACCAATTTCAAAATTAAATCTCATTACTAAGGTCTTAGAAAGAATTGTATACAACCAATTGTACCCGGTGATCAAACATACGATCATTCCCCAACAGCATGGCTTTCTTCAAAAAAGATCCACTACGTCCAATCTTTTGCAATTTACGGATTTCGTTTCATATAACATGGACAAAGGAAATCAAATCGACGCTATATATATATATATATATATATATATATATATATATATATATATATATATATATATATATATATATATATATATATATATATATATATATATATATATATATATATATATATATATATATATATATATATATATATATATATATATATATATATATATATATATATATATATATATATATTATTATTATTTTATTATATATATTATAGCAAAGCATTTGATTGTATTGATCATGCTATATTAATGGAAAAGTTATCGAGCGCCGGTATAAGAGGTGACTTATTTAGATGGATTTCGTCCTATATCTCTAATATATCACAAGCGGTAATTCTAAATGGATTTACATCATCCCGGGTGCCTGTCCCCTCCGGAGTCCCGCAAGGTTCCTTACTTGGCCCTTTGCTCTTCGTAATTTTTATTAACGATATCAGTGAATGTTTTTTAAACACAATTTTTTTATTGTTCGCTGACGATATGAAATTATTTAGAATAGTAAATAATTTCGACGATGCGCTATACTTACAAAACGATCTACTTAATTTTGACAATTACTGTAGGCGAAATAAACTTGATATTAACGTAGACAAATGTTTTTGTGTGTCTTTCGGGCGTAAGCGTAATATGAACATATTTAAATATACCCTTAAACGCTCAGAATTATCCAGGTGCAACGAAATAAGGGACTTGGGTATTACCATTGACAACAAATTATTATTTGACCAGCATATCGAACAAATTGTTAATAAAGCATATAAAGCTCTTGGCTTTATCATTAGATCATGTTTCAGATTCCGTAATTTAAAATCTATTAAAATTTTACTTGTTCGAAGCAATCTGGAATATGCAAGTCAAATATGGAATCCTTAGTACAATATTTACTTTAATAAAATTGAATCCATCCAAAAAAGGTTCATCAGATATGTCTGCTCAAAATTCCGCATTCCCAAAGAAAACTATGAGCTGCTGTGTAGACGTCTTAATCTTCTCCCTCTGCAAACTAGACGTTACACAGCGGATCTGGTTTTACTATCAAAAATCGCTCAGGGCCACATAGACTGTCCAGACTTATTAAAGAAATTACTCATCTCAACCCCCACTCGTTCACTACCTTGTAACAAACTCTTACACATACCTTCTTACAGCACAAACTACAGACGCAATTCCTACTTTATAAGAGCATCTAATTCATTTAACAGACTATCTAAAGACTATGATAAGGTGGACCTCTTCTGTACCAACAGTTCTGCCATTTGTAAATTAATCACCTCTAATTTCAGCAACAGTCAACAATTAAATAGTAATCAAGAATTTTAGAAAATTAGTTTGAAACGGCAGTTTTGTTATTGTTTATCTATATGTGAAAACTTTTTATTGGCTTAGATTGTAATTTACATGCATGTTATATTTTGTTAAGATTAAGCTGTTAGTTTTCCAGTAAATAAATAAATAAATAAATAAACTAGAGGCCAAGTAGTCTAACCATGCTTTCTTCTTCTTATTAACTGCTTCTTTCACTTCGTCATTCCACCATGCATCACCCTTTTTACTACTACCTCTTTTCACAGATCCACACACGTCTTCCGCTGCACAAACAATTCCATCCCTAAGGCTCTGCCATATTTCGTCCACACATTCTTTCCTGACATCGATGATATCAAGCATTTCGGCTACCCTTGCTTGATATTTATCCCTAGTGTCCGCTTCCTGAAGCTTCTAGCTTCAGATGCTACCGACCGACTGTGGTTCTGGTATCGCCGTCCGGTGGCGCCAACCCGCGAACAGACCCCTAAATCTAGTAATCACTAGATAGTAACCCGTTCCCAGGTCAGCACCTCTGAACACTCGAGTATCCATCACCTGTTTCCGCAGTCGGTCATCCACCAGGAATAAATCGATCATACTTCTCTCATTCTCTCTTTTTCTAGTATACATATGGATTTTCTTGTGACTAAACATAGTGATGGTCACAAGAATACCCTTTTCCTTGCATGCAGCCAGTATAAACTTGCCAACATCGTTAACCCTTTTATCACCAAACATTCCAAGCACCGACTCGTACTCTGGCCGAGCCGTACCAACCCATCCATTCAAATCACCACATACAATAATTCTTTCGTTTCCCCTAACCAAATCTAGAACTTCTCTTACATTCTCCCAAAACTCCTCCAGCTCAACCCTGGACGACGAAGCTACCGGCGCATAAACAGCCAAAAGAAATAACTTCGTCAGTCCCAATTTAAAGCGAACCCAGAGAAGTCTCGAGTTCACAGCCTTATATTCAGTCATAACATCGACCAACCGAGACGACAGCAGCACCCCCACTCCCTGGCAGGTGCTCTCACTCTCCGGGACTCCGGATCATAGAGCTAACGCCCCGACAGGGAGCTCTTCAGTACTGTTGTCCTTCCGTTTGTTCTCCGACAAACACACGACATCTAGTTCTCTTTCTTTGATTATTTCGATCAACTTATTCGTCTTATCTCTCATGCCTCCTCTAACATTCCACGTGCCAACTCTGCACTCCGTCCTCCAACTTCCACCGTGTCGGGCTGTGCGTGGCGGATGGCGGTCCCCATCGCCACATTGCTCGCTGCATTCCACACCAACGGGGACGAACTGGTGTGTGTCGCCTTGGGGGGACGCCCTAACGCTCGTTTGCATGGGTGCGCAGCTGAGTAGAATTGCAGCCCTGAAAAGGGCTGGCAGGGGTCACGACGTTCACGCTTCTACAATGACCCCCTTGATGAATGAGGGACTTACAAAATAATTATTTATGCAAGTGTACCATTAGTATAAAACATCTGCACGCCATTGCCAATACAGGGTAGACGGAGGTCTCGGCAAGGTAAGTTCTTTCGACCCACCTTCCACCTAAGATATTTTAGGGGCAACGTGACAGGTGATGAGCCTGTCGCTCTTTATGTCCAAGCCAACGATATAAATCGTACATAGGTTTATGAAAAAAAAACCTTTAGTCTCTTGACTCGAATTCCGATCACTCAACCGACTCACTCGCTGAACTTGACTATCGTGACTTTTTATACCATTAGCATAAAATTCCAAAGGATTTTATTTTCGCCCAAATCGTACCATGCACGTATTAAAGTACTAAATAACTTAATTTCATAAGCACTGGCGTATGTATGTACACACTTTATCGCGCGTCACTTTTATTACAGCTATGAAAGCGAATGACTCCGACTTAATTCTGAAACTGGCGATTGCTTCTGGAGTCGGGTTCGATTGTGCATCTCCAGGGGAAATGTTTAAATTGAGAAAGCTGAACGTAAATCCCTTGTAAGTGAACACACAGCAGTTTTGAATCATACAACATTTGCCATGATACTGAAGTGATTCCTTGTATTTCGTGATTTAGGAGTATTATATATGCCATGCCAGCAAAGACGCCTGAACAGATGATTTACGCTCATGAATCGGGAGTAAGGCATACTACATTTGACTCATCACTTGAGCTAAAAAAAATTAAACAACACTGGCCGGATGCAAGGTACATTGACTTTAATATAATGAAGGTAAAATTATAACGAAGCATACTATGACAACTTTTATATTTTATAATTTATAAATTATATTTTATGTTTTGTCTTTATCTTTGTCTCGATAGCCGAGTGGTTAGGTGGTCGAATTTTCGAGTCAAGGGACCCGAGTTCGATACCCAGGTGGCAGACTCGTACTAATGGGCTTTTTCAAAACTTATGTACGAATTATTTTGCTGGTTTGGACATTGAGACGGTGACGGGCTCACCACCTGTCCCGTTGGTCAAAACGAACAAAACTTTGGGTTAAACGACTTAATTATCTAGACCTCTGTCTATGGAGAATAGTACCATATCTTTCCATGGGATCGAAAGAGGCAAGTAAGGTTGCAATGTCCCAAAAGTAACCTTCAATATAATATGATTGGCCTCCGACAAGCACTAACTAGTATGTTAGTGCCGTATCATATTATATATATATATATATATATATATATATATATATATATATATATATATATATATATATATATATATATATATATATATATATATATATATATATATATATATATATATATATATATATATATATATATATATATATATATATATATATATGTATATATATATATATATATTATATATATATATATATATATATATATATATATATATATATATATATATATATATATATATATATATATATATATATATATATATATAATATGATACGGCACTAACATACTATTACAAAAAAAAAAAATACAATTTTATAAATAATTTTATCGCAGGTTGTTGATTCGACTTCGAGTAGATGGACACAGTATATATAATTTAGGTGAAAAGTTTGGTTGTGATTTTGAAACTGAGGCAGTGAAGCTATTGGAAGAAGCAGCCAACCTTCAATTACAAGTATGTATGATATATTTAAACTTAATATATTACTAACCCGTACACTTCTTCAGACCTTAGTGATCCTCCGGTATACTAAAAATCAAAATATGCTCATAAAATTAAGTTTCAGATCTCTTCTACAGGAACCGTACATTATTCTGCGTAAAAGATATCGTATATGTTAGTCCAGGTTATAAACTAACCGACAAATAGTGCTAAGTTTTATTCAACCCCATGTAATGTAATTTTGAGGAGAAAATAATAAGAAATCCAGAAACACGTTTATTCGCGGTCTAGCCATTACATACGAGTATATAAAACCAACAAACCTTGAAAATAATGGAATCACAAAGAATATGAAATTATACTATTATTATTATTATATTAAAAATTAGGTGAAGCAACATAAAGAGAAGTAGTTTGATTAAAAATCGAGAAACAGAAACATAGATAAATCTTACCTCGACATTGATTTTCAGTTCAACCGGCACTAAAAGACGACTCGCATCTCTGCATGCACCCTTGGAATATTACAAAGTTGTAAAGCGGATGTTACATTATTTATATTTAAACGAGCCACGATAGCCGAGTGGTTGGGTGATCGGAATTTGAGTCAAAAGACCCGATTTCGCTCCCTAGGTGGCAGGGTCGTACCAATGGGTTTTTCAAAAACTTATGTATGAATTATATCGTTGGCTTGGAAATTAAGACGGCGACGGGCTCAGCACCCGTCACGCTATCCGAAAATAAATTTCGATGAAATGTTGGTAGACATGACTTAATAGCCTTGACCTCTGGATTCCTCTGGAGTCACGTAGCCGCAATAAATATTTTCGGTTGAAGATGGGTCGGAAGGACTTAATTGTTTAGACCTCTGTCTACCCCAGAATTCTGGTTGGCGTGGAGATATTTTTTTATGTTTAACCTTTACATTTATATTATTCGTCAGCGTTAAAAAAAGAGTTTTCTTGATTCTCTGGTGGTCATTAGAAGATCATCATCATAACTAAGTCACGATAGCCGAGTTGTTGGGTGGTCGGAATTTCGAGTCGAGACACCCGAGTTCGATCCCCAGGTGGCAGTATCAATGAGTTTTTCAAAAACTTATCGTCGTCGAATTTCATCTTTGGCTTGGACATAAAGACGGCGACGGGCTCACCACCTGTCACGTTGTCCCGAAAATATCTTCGGTGGAAGGTGGGTCAAAGGGACCAATTAGTTAATTGTCTAGACTTGACCTCTGTCTACCCCTGTATTGGGAATTGCGTGAAGATATAATCATAACGGCCTGTAAGAGTCCATTTTAGGATATAGGCCTCTCACTTACATCCATAATCGCCGCGCTTGGAAAGCGAATTGGCGATCGCATTATCAGATACCTTGCACCTTAGACACTGCTGTCCGTTACCGGTCTATCAAATTTTTGCTCTTTTTTTTAGATGTTTATCGATGATATGATTTATTAGATGATACTGGAAGAAACAATGTAGCAAATTCTTGCTCGAAGCAAGAATTATAAAAGATATAACATTATAACATATTAATTTCGTTGCTACAGGTAGTAGGAGTTGCTTTTCACGTTGGCAGTGCCTGTACATCAATTGATAGTCACGAAAAAGGACTTCGATACGCAAAGTCTTTGTTCGAACACGAAGCGCTTGCAGGTAGAAAAATGAAACTAGTCGATATCGGGGGCGGATTTTTAAGTGACAGGACGGACAGAATTGATCCGGTAGGTTACATTACGAGGTTGAGATTGATGTTACAATTTATTTACTTTTATTTTTTCAATCACAATTCATCACATTTTATTTAAATGTCAAATATATCAAAATCCTTTCCAGATTACTTTACCACTTTGTGTTGAATTAAAACATTAAATTCTTTAATAGTAAAATTTATATTTATTGAGATTACAATGTACAAAAGACAGATGTCGAAGAGGACATAGATTAAGCTAAAGAATTTAATCTAATATGTTTTACTTTTAATTAAACATAAATTTGCAGAGCAGCAACATATAAGTTACACTCTAATAATATAAAATAATTCAACAATTAAATAATGAAATTATAGAGTCGCTTAAAATATAAATTTTTAATGTTAAATGTGACATTTGTTTTATAAAACTTAAAACTATTCATCATTAATTGGTAAAACTGCCACCATAAGGTGGCAGTTTAAGTTAAGAGCTCTTCTGTGAGAGCCTGTAACAGTCTTAACCTCAATGACTCTAACGTGCCCATCGGGACCACGAAATAATTGTACAACTTTATCTATGGGCTATTGTAATGGTGATGTATTTTCTCCAATTAATAACACAAGGCTACCATTTTTTATGTTGGGAACAGTGCTATGCCATTTAGAGCGTCCAAGCATCTGTAATAAATAATTTTTATGCCAGATTTTCCAAAAATCTTGTTGTATTTTTATACACATTTTCCAAAATTTTAAAACATTAACATTACTCAAAGATAAATCTGGTTCAGGAATTGTGTTAATTGGAGCTCCGCAAAGAAAATGAGTCGGAGTCAAAATGAAAAATCATTAGCATCATTTCATAATTGAGTTATAGGTCTCGAATTCAATGTGCCTTCGATTTGGACCATTACTGTATAAAACTGCTCATAGGTAAAACATATGTTCCCTACAACTCTCTTGAAATGGTATTTAACTGAAGCTTCCCAGAGACCTCCAAATGTCGGAGAAGTTGATGATATAAACTTAAATTCAATATCTATTGATGAACAAAAACCTTGAACACAACACAGTTATTTTTCCAAAGTATGTTTTGTAAATGATTTTGTGAAGGATCTGTTTTTATTTGTCTATACATTTGACGTATGTCACATAGAGCCTTGAACTTATAAGAGCGAAACATTAATAAGATATGGAAAAGACTTTTTTGTACTAAGGGTCCCTTATACAAAATATCATTGACTAGTATTTAAATTTGTTTTTGCACTTGTATCAAAAACTACCCTTAGTTTTGTCGTTTTATGATCGTCTGTTATAACAGGATGATGTGGCATGAAATAATATTGATCAATTAGGATGTCAGATGATGATAGACTAATAGCCTTTGCATGACCCAAATCTATGTATTCTAGTATAAATTTTGAATATGCAAACTTAAGTTCGGGGTTTTTAGTAAATCGTCTAAATAAATTTTTCAGACGTTGCACAGCTACTGAAAAAGAATCTCCTAACTTTAATTTCTCCGTCGGTTTTTTAAGTGGAAGTTTATCTGAAATCGATTATCAATTAGTTGAACGGAGTTATTAAACATCGTTTCGCAAATATCTGGTTTTGATGAACCGTCCTTTTCTATTTCTGGGGTGTATTGTTCTTCCCAAAATGTTTGAAGGATGTTTTCTAAATTTCCGTAAGTTGCAGTATGTAAAACGACATTCAATGAAGAATTTGAGAGACAAAAGCTGTTTCTATCTATATTACCAGACAAAACATAACCGAACTGAGTAGACAACAAACATAAATTTTTATCAGGAATTTCAATTATATCTGGAATCATAATTTTAAAAAATATATCAGAAGATAATAAAAATGAAATTGGGCTTGGAACATTAAATTATTATAATTATATATATAATATACATATAATTATTTGGAATATTAATGAAATCTATTTTAAATTTGTTCTGTGGCAGAAAGGAAGTTATATTATCTACCACAGAAAATAATGTATTGCAGCTATAATTATCATGCAAGGAATGAAGCAACAAGTTTGTGGCTTTATGTATTATTTTTTCCTTTTGCCCTAATGCTGAAATCTTCACGTCATGTTGATATGTAGGTAAACCTAATTTATCCACTAGATCGGAAGTAACAAAAGAAGTTTGATTTCCACTGTCTAAAAGACCTTTTGCAATAACATAAGATCCATTTTTAGCATAAAATTTGACCTTAATCGTAGGTAATAATACCATACCAGAAGACATTGCCTTATTGTGGCAACATATTTTATTACCTTCAGTATGCGGTAATGAAATATGCGCCTTGCTTTTGCAAAATTGGTATTTGAAATAAAATCGACATTTATTACTGTGACTGTTGAGGCAATTTTGCATAAGTTATTTTTATTAATAAATTTTAATTTGTCATCAATACCCATCAACTGAAACTTTTTGCATAAACATAATTAATATTCAATTGATTGACAAAATCGACATAATACTTGAGATACACTCGCTTGATTGATGACACGACTTTGACCTTTTGAAAAAGAAAACACCTTACCTTCAGATTGTTGACTCTCCTCGAAACTTATTGCCCTTTTTTCTACAAATTCGAAGAATTCATTCAATGTTGGCAATGTTGATTGATCCCTATCTGTAAAATATGCTCTACAAGAATAAGAATCAAGCTTTCGAATGAGTATTGGTACAATCACCATATCCCAATATTCTACCTTTTGACCTAGACCATGAAGAGCGCCTAGTTGCTGCCGTGCTTGTGAAACTAACTGTCTCAGGTTTTGTGCAGTACCCTTTGAGATTTGTTGTAGATCCAACAATATGTTGACGTGATGAGTTATAAGCATACATTTGTTATCATACCTATTTTTAAGTAACTTTAATGCCAGTGTATATGATTCGTTGACTAAAGGTAAACCTTCTATTAATACTAATGCATCACCTATTAAATATTTGCGTAGATAAAATAATAATAATCTTTATTTGCCATTAAACTGGGTGTTTACAAGATAGTACTATATTAAATTACATGATCTCCAAGTTTAGCCACTAAATAATAGCATGCAAATTTTTTTTTCTTATATATAAGAGAATTTACAACATCTTGATTTTGGATTTATTACATATTGGATTGTTTTAGTCATACTACATTTATTAAATTAGTGTTAAACTTGAAATACTAAAATTTAAATGTATACGACAATAAAATCAACGCATTTATTCATTTTCATTCATTATATTTCAAGAACTCATTGACGGTATAGAAATTTTGTTCTAAGAGCCATCTATATAAAATTGCTTTGAATTTTTGGAATGGAAGTTCTTTCATTTTTTGGGGTATTTTATTGTATATTGTTTTGCCCATTCAATAACAATTGTTTTGAAACTTGGAAGTGCATGGTATAGCTTCTATTAATAATTTATCGGGGAATCCCTATCCTTTCACTTCTTTGACCTATATCTTGGTTCCTATTATAAACATTCTTATGATTTTGCTTTACAAATTATGGCATTTCAAGGATATATAAACATGGCAAAGGCAGAATTTCTAAAGTTTTAAACAGAGGTTTACATGACACATTTGGTGGAACATTACAAATAGCACGAATACATTTTTTTGTGAAATCAAAGCTTTATTTATTTCTTTGCTGTTACCCCAAATAAACAGTCCATACCTTAGTATTGATTCTACATATGTAAAGTATGCTAGAAGTGCTGCCTCTCTTGAAGCAACTTTAGTTAATTTATAATGAGCGTAGTTAAACTTATTTACTTTCCTACAAACTGAATCGATTTGCTGAAATAGCTCTTATCACTGTCGATCACTGCTCTAAACATATCTATAAGGTTTTATACTGAACAATATTTTTCCCGTCGAAAGTTGGTATATCCAGTTGAGGCAACTTGCGAGATATTTCGCTGTCATATGGTTGTTTCGTATCCGCACTTGAGGTAGAAGGTATGGATATCGCAGGAGTCAAAATCTTTTTTGTAATTCACTGATTATTTTTAAACACTGCTCTTCTACATCATCCTTTTCTAAGCTCGCATCATCGCATTTATCTTGAATAATCATTAAATTTAGATGATTATCTCTATATCCGATTAATGAATTTTGTAGAGTTCGTATTCGTATTTGTATGGCTTCAATATCTACGAAAACTTGTTGTCGCTGTTCTATGACAAATTTGTTAGCGCGCGTGAGTTGTCCTTTAAATTGACCGATTAGAGCCTTCAATTTTTTAATTTGCAATGCGGAGTCATGTGTTTGGGGTTCCGTCATTGTGTTCATAGAAAAAATTGGCAAAGTAAAATGTTTGACAGTTTGATAATTGAGTGAGAATATAATACGAGTATATATTATGGATTGACTCTTTTGCACTCAAATTTGCTGTATATAATCGTTTTTGCTCTTCGGATTCATACGTTACCTATTGTCTTTTTCGGCACCAAAATAATGTTGAATTAAAACATTAAATTCTTTAATAGTAAAATTAATATTTATTGAGATCACAATGTACAAAAGACGGATGTCGAAGAGGACATAGATTAAGCTAAAAATATAAACTAATATGTTTTACTTTTAATTAAACACTTTGAGTTTTGATGACACAATATATTCATTTTATAAATAAACTAGCTGCATTTCTCACGGTTTATCACTTAACGCGAAATACTAATAAAGAAAATCCTAAGTTACTCCTTTTAACATCAGCTATCTGCTAGTGAAAGTCCCGTTAAAATCGGTCGAACCGTTTCAGAGAATAGTTGGAAAAACAGACACACAGACAAAAATGTTATTTTTTTTTTGCAAGTAACGTACATACTTACATACGCATTTAGTGAAAAGCTGTTTATTTTCAATAAAGAACAGACTCTTCAATTTTATTTTTATATAGAGATAAACTGATACCTTTAAAAACATACTATTATGAATGCAAAAAAAAACATTATAATGTTGTTCAAAAAATTTAATGCAGAATGAAATTTTCCTAAAATATAACAAATTAAGATTTTTTTAAGAACACGTTGAATATTTATGTATACACACGTTGTAAAATTGCTTGTAAAAACCAGTACGGCCAGTTAGAACCCTTCTTTATTTCGATATAAAAACTGTAATAAATATTTTGCATGCGCTATGTAACGAGTAATGTATTTAGGTTTCTAATACTAAATAATATAGACTGCTAATATAACAGAATATCTACCACTAATGGGCCATAATATCGATTGTATGTTCGAATTATGATTTTGGCGCCTATATAGCCACTTTTCATTAAATTCTTGGGACGACAACATACTATACCGCATGCAAAATAAGGCATAGGTTAAACAGCTGCGTTACAAATCACGAGTGAGAAAGAATTCTGCGCTGCACTTACTAACCTACGTGATTAGTATTAGTTAATCTGAATCACAAGGTTTGCTAAACTTTATTTTTACTGTTTTACTATGTGTCGACACTTCGCCTTTATAAATCTCCGTCTTAGTGGCGAATGACTACCACTGCTTTAGCCATAGTATCACATAATAATTAATTATTGGATAAAATTTTCTACGTAACTTAAAAACGTATCGGAACCTATAAAAAGACATCATCTTGGGTGTAACAAACATCATATTTTCTTCGGCGTAACAAACATTAAGAAATTTATTCTAAACGTGTACTTGATACGGGCACAGTAAAATTATCAGGTATTATTCGTCACAGTGTCCGTCTTCGGTGAAAGGTGAGTCTAAAGCACTTCATAGTCTAGACCTCTGTCTTCCCCATTATTGGGAATGGCGTAAGGTTATTTTTATTATTCGCTAATTAATGTTAAATTTCAAATGTCAAAATTACAAGTCGTAAAATATTTGTATCTCCATTATTCCTCGCAACGGAACCCAAATAGGATGATTACTAATTGAATTCATATAATTCTTAGGTAGCGCATCGTATTAATAACGCAATAGAAGAGTACTTCCCTGACCCAGACATTCAAATCGTAGCAGAACCGGGGAGATACATTTGTGACTCTTCTACAACTCTCTACTGCAGTATCAGCAGCGTACGACAGGTAGGAAAAGTAACATTAAAAATAATACTCGTATATATCATAAATAATAAATAAAAATATGTTAGGTTATAATCACATACAATTACCCCGATCGAAAAGTAAGTACTTAAAGCACTTGTGTTATGGAAATGAAAAACG
The DNA here is from genome assembly GCA_029286605.1 of Sericinus montela. NCBI lineage: Eukaryota > Metazoa > Arthropoda > Insecta > Lepidoptera > Papilionidae > Sericinus > Sericinus montela. Next base: position 5,763,938 of record JAGSMR010000001.1, read on the forward strand.
AAGGAACCACATGCATCCAGACTTGAGACAATGCAGAAAAAGTTCATTTTTACATTAACCCGTCCGAAAATCGAACCCGGAACCTCAGAACTGGCATAACTTTGAAGACCGCTGTATACGCCACCTGACCATGGAGGTTGTCAATATTAAAATACATTGAATAATTTACAATTCACACACATCCAGTCAACTAGTTGCATTCCCTGTGTCTTGGGAACTGGGTGGTAATAAGATACGTACACATATACATATCTACATAAATAAATGATAGTGTGACTATAAAAGTCCATGGTTGAGGTAAAAATATTCTTATACATAAATCTTTGTCATAATTGAAGTTTAAACTATCCATCCTAAGTTTCGAAGGCTGGGTATCCAGAGGTCTAGACTATTTAGTCATGTCTACCAGCATTTCATCGGAATTTATTTTCTAATAACGTGTCAGCCAACGGTAAAAAAGCACATACCTTTTGAAAAACTAATTGGTATGAGCATACCTCCGGAAGGGATTTAGGAAATATCAACATTATCATTATTATAACAGCCAATAAAAGTTCACTCCTAAACACTGCTGAACCAAAGATTGTCACATAGAACGGTCCTGTGCCATCCGAGACTCCCGCAACATTGTGCAGGTCCTCGATCCATCTTGTGGCTAGTCACTGTACTGTGTTTACCTGTACGAGATTGCCATTCAAGAACCTTTCTTCCCCTACGGTGGTTATTTCTTCAAGCTATGTGGCCGACCCATTGCCGTTGCAGTGTGCTGAAAATTTAAAAGTATATTCTTAGATTTCATAAAAATTCATAGTGGATATACATGCAAAGAGTTTAAAAAAATAATGTTAATTAGAATTAAAAGTCAAACAGCCCTTATGTTACATAGAACTACATTATGCCTGCCGGCTATTACTGGAGCAGACATGTTGTTTATGTCAACTAAATGTAATGAGGCTTTATAATTTAATGACACTCGTAACTATTTTTATTTGTGTTTAATTATGGTGAGATATTTTATTTAAATAAAATAGCTCTGAACTATTCAGTCCTAACTGTTTTGACCCAAACCTTACTAAAACCGTCAGTAAAAATTCACTGCAAGACCCGTGCCTCTCCTTTGACGAGGATTTTCATAGTCTAACTAAGCTTACTAACTAAGCGTGCGCGACTTGTATTTGCGATCCCAACCCCAGACCTCTCGCATCGGTCAACTTAATTTGGGTCTGGTATTTTTCCTGATAGTTATCCCATCATCTGTCGGTAAGCTTTTCCCTAGAGGATCGGACTCGAGCCTCCTCATTCAATTAGATCACCCAACCTCTGACAAACATTTCAACAATTGAGAGACATTTTTCCGAAAGAAGTGGCGGTTGTCAAAACATCTGTGATACAAAGTGTTTGGTACTGCAATCGCTAATTTGCTTGGCAGCCGTGGCTATTACGGCAAATCATCTTTATAATAACTGTTATAGACTGTTAAAGAAGTAATTAATTTATGTAAATATCGTTATTTGAAAGACGAGAATGAAGTTGTTAGCACTAAATCTAAATAACTTTTTCTATCACGTTAATCTATTTAACTTCGTTTTTTCTATGTTAAATTAATATATTTATACTCTTCTCAAGGTGACAAAGAATAATGAGGTAGTCAATATGCTATACCTCAATGATGGACTTTTCGGGACTCTAAGGTACAACGAAGCCTGGCACACTGTAAAGAGATTTCAGGTATGTCTATAACGTGAGCAAGAATCAATGCTATTGATGATCCTAGACTATTTTGAGGGCGCAGTAATGCCCAATCAAAATCACAAAATTAAAAAATTGTAGGATAAGTTGTTTAATTTAAGAGAAATTTAAAAAATCAACTAACACGGGCAGGACTAATCCGCGACTTCTGCCATAACGTAACCACAGTTTGTTCAGTATAAGGTTCAGCATAACTTAAGCTTCAACAAAAAGTTCAGCATTACTTACATGCTTAAAAAATAAATAAAATTGCACAATAGGATTAGTTTGTAAAAACACATTTAGAAATGTGAACACAAACAAGATTGCACTAGTCTGCTAACGAGAAAATTAAATAAAAACTGTTACATTAATATTATACTAATAATGTAATACTTTATTTACAGAAAAAAATATGTTAATATTTACAATACTTATTAACTAAAAACTATTATAATCGTAGAGCCCCACTCCTCGTGGCATGGTACCAAGAACGCTGGCTGCATTTCCACGTTCAATGGCTAGACTTACCCGTTGAGCGAGAAAAGAACCAGCCCTCTTGTCACCAGCGGCAACGATAAGTCGCGGATACAATTCCTTTAGAAACTGCATCGCGCGGGGACCCCACGGACCGATTGTCTCTACGGCAAATGGAACAAATATATAGTCTCCTTTCAATGACTCATATTTCCGCCATTCACCCGATTCAGCTGCCTCTGATGCCGCCCCGGCACTTATCGAAGTACCCTTGATGTGAGAGGCCGCTAATGTATCGACGCAAGTTGCGTCCCACACAAGAGCTTTGCCTCTCTCCCAAGGGACTAAAGCTCAAGCCGTCGGGTCTCTTATCATCCTCCCTAAGTATACCACAAGGCTCTAAAACCGAGGGAACATTAATGTAAAAAAGAACCCTTCGGATGATTTCATTCAAGGAACCGTGACGAGACAGTCTGCCGACACTTTTTTGGCATGAAAGTCCGTGGAGGCCTAACTCGTCGACGTCGCTGCCACAAGGACATCGATGTGGCAAATCGATGCTCCCAATCGTATTCCTACAGCTATACGTAAACTTATACTATACTCATATTATACTTGTCGTGTTTTGACGTCAAAATTTCATTATTAAAGAGAGGATTACAACCAAGTATATTTAGATTTGATAGTATTACACCAGAAAGTCAAATAATAGAGCAGCCTATCTTCATGTGAATGTCGTAAAATACAAGGGAAGGAACGGAAGGGTTTTGTAAATGATAATAGCCATTATCATTTACAAAACCCTTCCGTTCCTTCCGTGATAACCATTTCGAAAAATACGATACCAAAATTATGCCGACCGTTGACGGTAATCAGTGATTATAAAGAGAAGTATCTGTTACTTCATACACCAATCAACTTGTTGAGCCTGAATATTATGGCAAACCTTCTCCAAGTCTACGTCCTGCAGTTCGTTAAGTTAGTTAAAACAGCCTAAATTCTGTCGGCCCTAATGATAAAATGCCATAATCTTTGATGCACTTAATTAATTACAGAAGTCGAGTGAAGAAGAAATTGACTCGAAAATCGAAGAAAAAACAATCCTTTGGGGTCCGAGTTGCGACTCAACGGATCGAGTTATGCAAAACGTAACAATCAATTTGCCTCCGTGTACTATGGAAGACTGGTTGGTGTTCGCAACGCAAGGCGCATATTCGTTTGGTTTCGCTTCAACATTCTCTTGTTTACCAACACCATTAACGCGTTCTGTTATTTCATACGATCTTTGGTAAGTTATAAGGCTGCAAAATTATAACATATGTATTTTGACCTCCACTTAAGATATTTTCGAGGCAACGTGACAGGTGGTGATCCCGTCACCGCCTTTATGTCCAAGCCACGATATAATTCTTACGTAATGTTGAAAAACCCATTGGTACGAGCCTGCCACCTGGGGATCCAACTTGGGTGTCTTGACTAGCAATTCCGACCACCCAACCACTCGGCTATCGTGACCGTAGACATAATGTTAGAAAAACAAATATAGTGTTGTGCGTCGTGGTGCATGAGAAGCGTATCAGTTTCATGCATTTAATATTGTCAGAAACATTGAATGAAACGGAAATGTTTCCGACGCGTCACAGTTGAAAGGAGCGAAGCCAAAGATTTTATAAATGTTTTTATTTTATTTTACTCCCTTCTCTTATTTATTTACTTAACGGACTGTAAAATTTCACTTTAACAAATGGTGCTCTCCGGCAAGGAAAATATGTCCACACGTTTGGCAAGTGGATTGGTGATCGCATTTTAACAGTGGTAGAGCCACGCATCAGCTTTTGTTGTTGCATGTATGGGCCAGCTCGGCATCTGCTATGCCTCCGGTATTGCTTATGGGCGGTGGTAATCACTTACCATCACGTGAGCCACCTGCTCGTTTGCCTCCCTTTTCTATAAAAAATAATAATTAGCAGAAACCTTGCACCTTAGACACTGCTGTTCGTTACCGGTTTCCTGAATTTTAGTCTAGTATTTTTCCCAGTTATACAGCCACCACGTTCGTTCTAATGACATGTCTCTCGTAAAACGAGTTGCCCTAATTGTCACTACCGGCAATCAGATTGACGGTCGCAGTTCTAGATACCTTGAATGTTAGATACCTTTCACTGGTCTACCTAAATTAGTTATGTATTTTTCGAGATTTTTATAACGCCACCTACTGGTCGCTTATTACTACCCCCGCCGGAAAAAAACACAGTGATACATTTTTTCGCTTTTCGAAAATTCAAATAGACATATTTATTCGTTTCAAACGTTATTTAAAAACTAGTATTACTTTGTGTAATATTCGTAGGGTGACAAATAAAATTGATGTTTGTATACTTGTTTTAGGTGCATTATGAAACAAAGTAAGGTATTCAAGTTGACCGATTTTATTATGAATCCGGATATTGCTGCTCCGCTGCCGACCACAATGCCTCCCCTACTTCCAAAACATAAAATTAATTTTGATTTAAAATCACCAACTTTAAAGGAATAAAGTTTAAAATAAAGATATATTTTATGATATAGTTTTTCTTTTTGAGTTAGTCTTATTTAATTTTCATTCTGATTAATTTTGAAAAAGGTGTCTGAGAAATGCTATTTATTTAAATTTGGTAATTTTTTCCCTTCCACTTCCAAAACATAAAATTAATTTTGATTTAAAATCACCAACTTTAAAGGTATAAGTTTAAAATAAAGAGATATTTTATGGTATAGTTTTTCTTTTTGAGTTAGTATTATTTAATTTTCATTCTTTAATTAAATTTGAAAAAGGTGTCTGGGAGGTGCTATTGATTTAAATTTGTTTATTTTTCCTAATAATTAGGAAGGCTTTTGTTAATTAGGAAGGATTCTTTGGCACTGTGACATTTAACAACTGGAGCAATGAGTGCGTTGTCGACCTTTAAGCAAGGAATTACGGAAGGAAAAGGGTTAAGGAAGGCGAAAAAGTGTGTGTGTGTGATTCACAGGTTACCCAACTCACCAGGCAAAATGCTTTTTGCTTCCAGCTGCGGCCAAGCCTATACATGCAACAGCAAAAGCTGCCGCAAATATCTACGACCTAAAGAATTTCGTTAATTTTCCCCAAACCCAACCTTATAACTGCCATCACTCATAACAAAAGCTTGACGTAGGTTAATGCTTGTAACTTCAAAAATATACAATGTATGCATCAGTGGCCTTTTTGGTATTGCCTCTGCGTGGCCGAGATCACGAGTTCAAATCCATTTCCTGAATTATATTATTCCAACCTTTAGCAGTATTACGGATAAAAAATATCGTCACGCTATTCCCAATATTAGGGTAGACTGAGATCTCAATGTCAAAGACCATTCGACCCACCTTTCATCGATGACATTTTTTGGGACAGGTGAGCCTGACGCTGTCATTATGTCCGAGCCAACGATATAAATCACACATAAGTTAAAAAAACCACCCATTTGTACTAGCCTACCACCCGGGGTCGAACTAAATTCTATATTATTTTTTCTCAGATCTTAACGACATGCAGGATTCCGTCCAAGTACTGTTCTAGACATTCAATTTCTTTTCTTTTTTTGTCGATCTGTCTATCTGACTAACCTGTGAAAAAAATATCTTCACGCAATTCTTAATACAGGGGTAGACAGAGGTCTAGTCTAGACAATTAAGGCCCTTTGACCCATCTTCCACTGAAGATATTTTCGGGACAACGTGACAGATGGTGAGCCCGTCACCGTCTTTATGTCCAAGCCAACGATACAATTCGTACATAAGTTTTTGGGGGTACATGGGGATCGAAATCGGGTCTCTTGACTCGAAATTCCGACCACCCAACCACTCGGCTATCGTGACTGAAAAAATATTATTTAAATATCATTTTATGACGCAAATATTCGTAATTTCACAACTTAATTACATTTCTATGAAGGACTTGCGTCTATTAAAACATTCAGATTGAGTTTGAATAGGCGGACTGCTAAAATAAGCGTTACATAAAACGAAAATGTAATTCACTAAAATTAGTAAGTAAATCAAGTAAAGTTAGAACCTCAAAATTCTTTGTTCATATTTTATAAGTCTGGCTTAAGAATACATATTAATTTGGTAATTTTAATAATAGAAAATTTGTGTTCGATGTCTTGTGGTATCGGCATAAGACATTATTCCCCTTTTCTTACCGTGGATGTCGTAAGAGACTTTGTTTAACGGATCTTGAAATATCCAGACCAAAATAGCTCAAAACGGTGACGAGCAGAAGCATCAAAAGTGCGAAGAATCTGGTACTACGATCGCCAATCCGCTTTCCAAGCGTGGCGATTCTCTTAAATTTTGATGATTAGAGTTGGGAAAAGCAATAAAAAAAATATAGTCTACTGAACGGTAGTTATAGTAATTATTAATTATAGTACTGGCAATGGGCCGGACACATAGCTCGCAGAACTGACAACCGTCGGGAAGAACAATTCTCGATTGGCAGCCCTTTTCTGGCAAGCGCGAGTCGTACGACCACGCACAAGATGGAGTGACGACCTGCACAATATTGCGGACATTCGATGGATGCAAGTGGCTCGGCATCGCTCTTTGCGAAAATCTTTGGGGGAGGCCTATGTTTAGCAGTGAACTTTTGATAGGCTGTAAAGAAGAAGAGCAGTAGTTTTTGTTTACTGAAGGAGCTAAAACAAAAACAAAATAGTGAATAAAGCGACTTCACCTATAGGTGATGGTAGTTTTATGGTAGGCACTCGCTTTAATACGTTTGGGACTTGAACTTCCAGCCCAACTTAAATAGTTGATCAAATAAAATCATTTATTCATCTAGGTAAGAACGTATTTTCATTTATCGATAGTCATTTTTTAATCCTTCACCGTTTCGTAATAAGGTTCCTCTAACGGAGAAGAAACAGGCGAAAGAAACCCCATAGGTATCCCCTTTTTTGGTCAATCTTTTTTTTATAATGTGATGTACGATACAATTAGTATGTGATATTATCTAGAAATAGCTTGGGAGCGATCACCTCATTCCCAGGGGTTACTGTCATTAATATATTCATTTATATTGTTATAACCCTTCTTATAAAGTTTTTCTTTAATACATTTCTCAAACCTGTTAATATAAATTTTATTAAACAACTTACAAATAATCGTTTCATTGTGATGTGTTTGAAGGTCCCAAGATCTAAACTCAATACCAGCCCAACTTAACGGAATATAACTATAATACATATAAACTATAATACAATTTAATAAATTACTCACGATAGCCGAGTGGTTGGATAGTCGGAATTCGAGTTGAGAGAAGGTGAGTCGAAACGACTTAATTGCTTGTACTATGCTTGAAGATATTTATTTACTTTTTTTATGAAATATATAAAACATCAATTACAAACATAATAAATTGTATTTCTTAGTAAGTTAGAGGATGTAAAGGCTGGTAATGATTTAGCAAAATTAATGCGCGCCGGATTTGTATTATAATTAAAAGGGTGAAATTTTTTGATAAAATCCAGATTGACAACATAGCTACAGAGATTGATGGGCAGTGGTCGCACGCTTTTGTTTTATATTAATTGCTAAAATCGTTAAGATAATAAATAATCGATAATATGCCATGCGATATTAGTATTAAAAATAAAACTGTACACAAATAGAATAAAATCTGTCAAATAAGTATTAATTTAAAATAACTTCTTTGATATCATGCAGTTTTGAATTTTATAACTCTTCGCAGCTTTACGAATTCACGAAAAGTCTAGCTGGTTTTTAATTTTTAATTACGTTGTCATAAGCGCTCCAAGCTCGCTGCAATAGTTACAATACTTTATCGTGTATGGGAATTTTTGCTGAAATAGTGATTTTAATGGCGGGTAAAGTTTTTAAATTTAATTTTGTACTATGTAGCGGATAAACTTTTTAATTGAAGTTATTACACTGTTATATTTTTAATCGTTTTTAAAATATCAGTTTCTCAAAAAAAAAAGAAGAGGATGACGTTTTTTTGAGACGCTTTAAGACTTATTCGTCTGATTAATTCGGCGAACGTCTATACATATAAATAAACTTGGAGTGTCTGTTTGTATAATAATGTTGAAATAACCGTTTTTTTACTACATGTATATCAATATATAAGGTACATGCATTAAAAAAAATTCATTTACAATTTTTGTTTGTCTGTATGTCTGTCTGTTTGTTCCGACTAATCTCTGAAAGGGCTGGACCGATTTAAACTAACGTTCACTGGCAGATAGCTTGATGTTATAAGGAGTAACTTAGGCTACTTTTAATTTAAAAAAATAATTGTGGTTCCGAAAAGTCCCGGGGGGCAGCTTGTTACAAATAACTGGAATTATATCACCAGCTTTGTATGCTAACAAGTTAATCTCTTTTATGACAAATTTAAATTTTAAACTAATAAAAACTCACTCAAAAAAACTCATCGCACAGACAGATTCTAATTTGTAATGATACCTCGGTACAGAATGAATTTACAAACAAGAATTGGTTGAAGGGAAGTCACGATACCCGATTCAAGTCCAGAGACCCGAGTCCGATCCCCAGGTGGCAGGCTGGTAGCAATGTGTTTTTCAATACTAATGTACGAATTATATCGTTGGCTTGGACATAAAGACGGCGACGGGCTCACCTCCTGTAATGTTGTCCCGAAAATATTTTCGGTGGAAGGTGGGTCAAAAGGACTTAATTGTCTAGAGTAGACCTCTGTCTACCCCTGTATTAGTAATTGCGTGAAGATATTTATATCAAAGCCAACGATATAATTCGTACATAAGTTTTTGAAAAACCCATTGGTACGAGCCTGTCAAGTGGGGATCGAACTCAGGTCTATTGACTCGAAATTCCGACCACCCTACCATTCGGCTATCGTGACTTTTTACGATAGCCGAATGGTTTGATACATATCTGTGATATATTTATACCATGTTTTAATTTATATTTACCCAATTTTCTTCGGAGTCTAAATTTTCTAGACCTGTGTCTCAGTCTACTTCTGTATTGGTAAATGCTTGAAGAAATAAAACAAATCTTTACATTTATACAAATATTACATATTTCATTATAGTAATAAGTATGTATTTACTATATAAATTTTTCGAATTTATATTAATTTATATTTTTGTGTTACTTAAAAATAACTATATTAGAAGTAATCAATAAATTAAATTGAAAAATTCTTATAAATATTTAACAAAAAAGTGATCACATTTGCTGTTCCATCGGTCACATTTAAAACGTAAAAGATGGACGTAAAAGGACGGTCAAATTAACATTTCCTACTTTACAACTAACCTACACTTTGTGGGCAATTAAAAGGATATCCTTTTACACATTATTTATACGTAATCTGTAATTTCTATTTATATTATTTTTCAGTGGTAGAGCCACGCATCAGATTTTGTTATTGCATGAATGGGCCGGCTCGATCGGGGAAGTACCACGACCTCACAGAATACCGGCGTGAAGTAGAAGTCTAACAAACTTCTGCGTTTCGTCTGGTGAGCGCAGGTAACTGCAGGCCCATACATCCTCCTCCCCCAATTCTGGGGGGCACTCTAAGGCAACGCATCTGCTATGCCTCTGGTATTGCGGGTGTTCATGGGCGACGGCGGGACAATGCGACCGCCAATCTATTTGACAAGTGTGGCGATTATGGCAACTCTTTCTTACGGGTGACGACTATATCCTATAGTGGAAATTTACGAACTGTTTAATGTTATTGAAAAATTACTTCGCACCATTTTACATGCAAATATAAAGAGGTATATGTTACCTGGTCCGAAGAGAAGAAGAGCATCACCCTCCCACCCCCAGATGCGTGCACTAATTCCACTGCATGCACCACCACCACTACACCGTTGATAACATTTATAAAAGCAGCAACATTATCATTTATGTGTTGTTTTTGTGTTTTTGTTTTATTTTCTTTAACGTTAACGTAGCGTTTCTACTAGAGAAATGTAAACACGTACGTAAATTTTAGTGGAGAGAACAGAACGTCGTTCTTCGCCTAAGAATCACATTATTTGTAATCAGTTGTTTAATATATTTTAAAATAACTTCCAATATATACAAATAAACTAAGTTAACAAATTTGGAATCTCTAATCTAATTAGAATCTCATAACCCTTGAACAACTAGAAAAGAGCTGCATCATTAAAAGTCGCAATCAATTTTCTTTAATCATAGCTATGAATGTACAGAACTAGAAACGTCCTCTCTAGTCTTAAGATCAAAAACAAAGAACTAAATGATCGGTTTGGAAGGTACCAGGCCCCAGAAATAGTTAAACTTATAACACCCTTTCTGTTTGCTTTGTGTGGTTAATGAGTCTAGGCTTGAAGTATCAAAGATTTCCGTTCGAGCAATTCGACCACCTAGGGAATTACTCCAATTGACTAAATGCTTTTTGCATTAAAACTATAGCAATTTGGATGAATATACTTTGTTTACTTATTCATACATGGTTTACAAGTTCATGTTATTCATGTTAGAATCCATTACCGAACTAGGTCAAATTTTTATTATTTTACTACAATTAAGACTCGCCCATGTGCCCTACCTACAAAAGCTCTATGCTACTAAATTATGAAATGATAAAAAAAAATTGTAAATGTTATGAACATTTTATTACAACCAACGGTTCGTAAAATTCCAGTACAGGATATAGTCATCACCCGTAAGGAAGACTTGCCATAATCGCCAAACTTGTCAAATAGATTGCCTTTACTTGCTTTACCTATCAATATAGCTATGCTTACATTAACGCATTTTTTATTTTTAGGTTGCTTAGCTTTGCAGGCTAAAATATTTAGTCACTATTACAAACACTAAAAACCCAATGCAAGATATAGAAATTACATATTTCAGTAAGCAAGATTATCGATAGGTAAACGATTGGGCGATCATAGTACCAAATACCCTTTGCTAGGATACTACTGCCTAGGACGTTTAATTTTGGTCATGTCTTGTTTGATATTGTATGCAATGATTCTTTCGGAGCTATTTCTATTTTCAACGCTATTATCTTAAGGCGTCACTTACAACATCAATAAACAAGAAGCATATTCCATAGAAATAAGTCGATTTAAAAAGTTACATATTTATAAACCAATATAACATACTATCTGGGTTCAAATCTTTTTAACTACTACATCGATTTTAATAAAATTTGCACCAGTAGTCTTAAACGTGTAGCACTGCTTAAACGATTAAACTAGTATACACATTACTGTTTTACTGCGTAATTTAGAATCCACAAGCATATTTTTGTTTTATTTCTTCTTTATATTAAATAAAGAAGAAATGGAAACATCGATTTAAAGCGTAAATTAATTGAAAAACAGTTTATCAATTACTGAATAAGTAATTTTCTAAAATCAACCCTTTTAAAAGCTTTTAAAGGGTTGTTATGTCTTTTTATTGAAATATTCAGATACTGAACCGCAGAAACCGTAAATATTTTAAATATTATTTAAAGGTTTCTAAAAGTGTTTTTGTGTTCAATATTTATTTCTCGATTTCACCCATTATTTTTCGTATTGTCTCTCACGACAAAACCCACTATTCTATTAACCTCCTATTACCATCGCGTTACTGTGCAGTAATGTAATTTCACCTGTATACAATTTTTCTTTTACAAAACCGGTGCTACATTTATAATTACAGAACTTATTCTCTTGTTCTTTATAAGTTATTATAGCTTATCACTTTTCTCAAGTCTCATTTCATGTCTAACTTCCTATGAGCAGAGGATTTCGGCCATAGCCTTGTCAACTCGTGCACGTGCTTACGTGCAGAGTATCTCCTCGTTGGAGCTTCTCACAAGCAGGAAAACATCGAGAATGTATATCTTACTTACAGTAAAAATCATTGCTGAAAGCTAAACTTAAGCTAAGTTGAGTAAATTATGTTCAAAACATTAAAAAAATATCTTGACGCAATTCCCAATACAGGTAGACAGAGGTCTAGTCTAGACAATTAAGTCCCTTTGACCCCCCTTTCACCGAAGATATTTTCAGGATAACGTGACAGGTAGTGAGCCCGTCGCCGTCTTTATGTCCAAGCCAATAATATAATTCGTGCATAAGTTTTTAAAAAACCTTTGCCCACTGGGGATCGAACTGGGGTCTCTTGACTCGTAATTCCGACAACCCAACCACTAGGCTATCGTGACTTTTTTCAAAACATAAAAAAAAAATAAAGAGAAAGTTACAGTGGGTTAAAATTATTTACTGGTTGCTAATTAAACTCTCATAGAAATCCCACGACCATTGCTAGTCATTATTAAAAAAGTTGGATTCGAGTTGAAGTGAGGCTTCGCTGTACAAATAAGTTTCTCAATGAGATTGCCCCCACTTGTTTCTAACATTATGTATGTGAGTGCTCTTATGAAGTAGTAACAGTATTCATTTTGTTTTTAATTAAATACATCGTAGAATACTGAAAAGATCTAATGTCGTAAAGACACGTATGCTGGCTCATCTGACAGGGTAAGCAAGGTTGACGTAAGGTTTCAGGATTCAGAGAGGACCATTGTCCACGCAGAATCAAAGGTCAAGAATGAAAATTCCAATGAATTTACGTTGTCCGAAATAAGATTCGGTGAAAAGTGGCTCGAAAAGACTTCATAGTTTGGGCCTCTGCTTGCCTCAGTGCTAGAGATTGCATGAAGGTATAGCGAGTTCTTGAGCTGATTTTGATAAAAAATCACAAATGGAAATCAAAATTATTAAAGTTCTTGACGAACACCTCAATAACTACTAAGAATAAAGTAATAATAACCAGTGCGCCTTGTCAGTGATGACCTATGGAATTGACACGTACTTTACTACTTCACTACTGTCCAAATGAGGAATATCAAAGTTGCTCATCTGGCTATGGAGAGGGCTATGCTTGGTATTTCTCCGAATCCACATCCATGAATTCCGTAGCAGAATTGACGAAGTCATAAGGATCAGCACGTTAAAGTGATAATGAACCGACCACATAGCTTACACAACTGACAACCGTAGGGGAAGAAAGATTGTCGTAGTGACTGGCTCGTTCCAGCAAACGCAGTATTTGAAAACATCCCACGAGATGAAGTAACGACCCGCACAACATTACCGGGAGTCGAAGGCTCAGACCGTTCTTTGTGGTATTCTTTGAGGTACTTTTAATAGGCTGTAAAGAAGAAGAAAATAACATTTTTTATACAATCCTTATAGTTATTCAATGGAACACAGTGACTATACTCTCTTATAAGGGCCGGTAATACGGTACTTAAAAATGGTATTGACAGTAAACGTACTGTCAAAACTATTTTCAAGGAAACTTTGTGATGAATCACAATTTAAAAAGGGACTACTTTATTCCTACAGTGTTTTTTTTTTATCCAAGTCTCTTGTACATACATTCAGAATCATCTCACAAATGTATGTCTGTCCAAGCAAGATTCGAACACGCAACTCTCACCTTTGAAAGCATGTTCACTACCAGCTAGATGTTATCGGCTCCTCAGGCCGGGTTTTGTTGTATGCCAGACCATTTAAACATTTTTTTTATAGAAAAGGGAGGCAAACGAGCAGGTGGCTCACATGATGGTAAGTGATACCACCGCCCATGAACACCCGCAATACCAGAGGCTTAGCAGATGCGTTGCCTCCCTTAGAATCCCCCCCCCCCTAGAATTGGTGGAGGGGGATGTATGGGCCACCTGCACTCACTAGACGAAACGCAGAAGTTTGTTAGACTTCTAATTCACGCCGGTATTCTGTGAGGTCGTGGTACTTCCCCAGTCGAGCCGGCCCATTCATGCAACAACAAAAGCTGATGCGTGGCTCTACCACTGCTAGATTACTACTACTACTACCATTATCATCATTTAAACATTATCATTCGTTGTTTTCTTATTTATTATTTTGAACTCGGTAAAAATAGTTTTACGTTCTTCTTATACAGTGATTTAAGTTCTCCAAAGCTAGCGCAAAGCTTTACTTAGAGTTCTGAGCTTTTGTTCAAACAGCTACAGACGAAACATCTGCACTCTCGATAAAGCATTCTGTTGTGTTAAAAGCTGCGATAAATCTCTTCGAGGAATAAACGAAAGATTTTCTACGTTTCTTTTTGTATCGGATACTCAGTGATACTCTTCGGGGGTCAGGAAATTTTGACTTCGGAAATCAAGCAGTAGGTGATACATACCTATACATAGTAGTATTTGTACATACATATACATTTAACTGTTAACATCTGGCTACTGTCATATAGTCGGTTTCCAGTATAACTTACAAGGTGTGTATTTTTTTTTAATGTATACCAATAAATGTTTCTTCACCGCCGAGTTTCTACATAAATAACACATACCGAAGGTGGGTCATCCTTCGGTTTGCCGATAACATAGTCCCAATGGAAAGGTCGTTAAATGAGCTTAGTTCTAGCAGAGCTATGTTCAATAAATTCGTTTAGTGTTTTTAAATAGCTTGGTCTTAAGATGAACATATTGTTTTGAGCAATACGCTCGAAGCTGTTGACAAATACTTGCACACCTACCAGGTAAGTCCAACTTCAAGCCAGAGGTCTATCGACGAATTCAACTCGGCTGGGCAGCATTCTAGAAGCTGCACTATACTTATCGTTAAGTGTACCTTAAGAACAAAGTATACAAAGCGCGTGTTGCCAGTGATGACATATGGAACTGACGTGATCTTTCGTTGCTGGCCGAATGAGGAATCTCAAAGTTGCTTATCTGGCTATGGAAAAAAGAATGCTTGGTGTTTCGTTGCGTAGCAGAATTACCTTCGATGATTACTAACTAACCAGCATAATCGACTTGGCCTTAAGAATCAGCACGCTGATGTGGTAATGGCACGGCTACATAGCTCGAAGAACTTGAACCGTTAAGAAAGAATGTTCAGTAACGAGGCTTTGTATAAAGGCCGCATGGAAGCTAGAACGGGTGATTTGATAATAATAATAATAATAATAAGGCGTAGGGAAGTGACGTCCCCATCGCCCACCGGCGTAACAGCTTAAGTGACAAAACTGTTACATCGGCGCAATCAGTCAGCACCTTGCCATGAGATGTTAGCCCCGTGTCTCAAAATACTTGATGGTGCACAGGCCCGTCTGTGCATATGGCCTCGCTGCATTAAACGGTGCCGGTCTGGGGGCGTCTTCCGTTAAATGACGCCCCATAAATGGATGATGGAAAATAAGAGAATGCGTTTAGGGCCGCTGCCTGGGGGCCGCCAGGGCGCGTCTGGAGCTGGCGCTGGACGCGGCAGCATGCGGGCCGCCAGCCGAGTACGGGGGGCAGCACGACCATCCAGCTCCACCCCGCATCCATCATCCCCACCAGTTGGCTTGGTGTCAGCAGGGTCCTCTGGAATCCAGCAATTGGCACCCGCCACTGGTGGAGTACGCCGCATGCGATGGACGGAGAACATGAATATGAACGCATTGCAGGCGTACTTAAGGGCTAAAGGGGAAGAAACCGGAGGATTTGCATATCGGGCTAGGATGCATCGCTTCTTTGCTGAGCTCGAGCCTACTGTTACTGTCACCGAGCAAAACCTTGCAGACCGAGTTCGGTATATCATCCGTTCGAAAATTTTCGATGATGCCGAACTCGAAAGACTAAGACGTGAGGCTGTTCCGTCTTCGAATGAAAATGCGGTGATAGAGGATGCCGCTCCACAAAGTGCAACACGTGCAGGTGTGGATGCTGCCATGGACCTTCTTGTTACCGTAGATTCGGACGAGGGGGGAACAGTCGCCCAAGATGCAGAGCAAATGAGGAGCATATTGGAAGAGGCGGTTAAGGAAATTCGCGAAATGCCTCTCGAAAGCCGACCACGACTCCCCCGTATAATTTTAAGCAAGCGCAATTGCTCTGTCGTGAGGGCCCTGAACCCGATCCTGAGTACCTTTTTGAAAACCAGCCGGGACCTCTGCCATACGGACTCCATTCTTTTTGGCGCTGCATTGGCAGTCTGTCGTATTATCGGCGTCAAACTTCCCACAGCTGGATGCGCTACTAAGCAGAGTAGTGCTATCCCAGCGTGGAGACGGAGAATCGAGGAACGTATCGCAGAGGCAAGGACCCTCATTGGCAGGCTGATAAGCTTCAGGTCAGGCAATATTAGGCCGAGGATTCTGCGCTCCGTAAGGATGGCGTTCGCTGGGACTAATATTAACCTGTCCCAGCCAGGTATAACGCAAAAGCTGACGGAACGCATAGACGACCTGAAGCAAAAAATTGCAGCTTGGGGGAAACGGATAAGGCGGTATACCGAGAGATCAAAGCGGTATAACTAGAATCGTCTCTTTCAAAGTGACTAAAAGAGACTCTATAAATCGTTGGAGCGCTCAGAAACTGGAGGGGCGGGCCAAGGACCTGATCAGGCTGACATTGTCACCTTCTGGCGTAGCCTGTGGTCACAGCCCGCAAACCACAGCGAGGGCTCTTGGATGGAAATCGTGGCGAGACAGAGTGCAGATATTACACCCATGGACCCCGTCGTCATAACACCTGAAGACGTAGCTGAGGCGGTCCGTAGAGCCCCGAACTGGAAAAGTCCGGGGCTTGACGGGCTGCATCACTACTGGCTAAAGGGGTTCGTGGTGTGCCACGCTGTGCTCGCCAGACAGTTTCAAGAAGCTCTCGAATAGAAGTCGCTCCCGAGTCTCTTTACTACTGGGGTCACACATTTGGTTCCAAAAGATCAGGTTACCACAGACCCGAGTAAGTACCGCCCCATCACGTGTCTGCCCTCCATTTATAAGACACTGACATCTATTCTGAGCACGAGAATCACCCGGCACATTAATGTGAAGAGGATCATGTCGCGTGCTCAGAATGGATGTCGAGGCGGTGGTCGTGGGACCAAGGAACCGCTCCTCATAGACGCTGTCATCGGCAAGGTGGTTAAATGCAACCGTCGGAACTTCTCTGCTGCCTGGATAGACTACAGAAAGGCGTTCGACTCGGTGCCCCATACATGGCTTATGAGGGTCCTTGAACTGTACAAAGTGGACGATACAGTAAGAGACTTCCTCGGGTACTGTATGGGGCGATGGAGTACGACCCCTTGTCATCTAGGTGAGCGGATGACGGCTGCGGAACACCAGATTAGGATACGACGGGGTATTTTCCAGGGCGACTGTTTGAGCCCAATATGGTTTTGCCTCTCCCTGAATCCTCTCAGCACGCTACTGGAGGGATCGGGGAGGGGATTTCAGCTTCGGAAGGGAGGGACTAGGGTGAACCACCTTTTCTACATGGATGACCTCAAGCTGTTCGCTTCCGGCCGCTCCCATTTGGTGGAATTGCTTAGAATCACCTGTGATTTTAGCAATTCTATCAGAATAGACTCGGGACGGATAAGTGTGCGGTTATCCATGTTGAAAGAACAAGGTCACTAACACCGAGGGCATAGACTTGCGTGTGCCCGTCAACATACGACCCTCTCCGGGTCTGATACATACCGATACCTGTCACAAAATTTGGGTGTCGATGAGGCTGGCATGAAACAGTCGGTTAGCGAAGTGTTTTTTGCATGCCTGACTAAAGTGCTTAACAGCTATTTGTCGGGCGTGAATAAGGCGCGCGCATTTAACGGCTGGGTCATGCCAGTCCTGATTTATACTTTCGGCATACTCAGGTGGACTCAAACTGACCTTAACGCCCTGGACCGAAAAGTCCGTACCACTATGACGTCTCACAGGATGCATCATCCAAGGTCGTCAGTAATGAGGCTGTACTTACCGCGGAAGCATGGCGGGAGGGGCTTTTTAAGCGCTCTCAACATGCACAATCGCGAGGTGTGCAGCCTCCGTAATTACTTTCTGGCGAAATCGGATGATTGGTTCTACGTAACAGCCTAGTTTAAGTAAGCGCAGTGTTGGACTACACCCCACGAAATGGAGTGACGACCTGCACAACATTGCGAGGAGTTGATGGATACAGGTGGCTCCGGACCGTTCCTTAAGAAAAAATTTGGGGAGACCAATTTTCAGCAGTGGACTTTTGATAGGCTGTAAAGGAGGATACACATTTAAAATATTTATAGTTACTCTATAGAACATAGAGGTAATACTCTCTTTGCTAATGTGGATCTGTAACACACATACTTGTACTTAAAATGGCTTAGACTGTAATCCTGTCAAACTGTCAAAACCATTTCTATGAAAACTTTGTTGTGAATTACAATTTTAGAAATATTACTTTACTCCTGATTTATACTGTAATTCCTAATTGTAGTTGAGTCTCGGTCGACATGAAACATATTGTTTATATTCTCTTTGAGTCCACCATTCGTATCTAAAACACAAGCCGTATAGAAGTGAGAATGCAATGCGGCAATCTCCGGCTCTTTGTCTGCTCTTTGTACGACTTGCGGAAATTAAGTATAAATAATTTTACAAAAATAAATATTAGATAACGTCTTAACTTAATTTGATCAAGTTAATTATACAACATGCTTTCATTAATTCGACTTGTATGTATGTATCAATGTAAAAGAAAATTTTTAATAAATTTTCACCATGTTTTCTATCATCTAGATCTACAATCTCTTAAACCTGACGATTTTAACAACCCCGTCTTATGGAATAGGCTCATGATCTTCAACGGACTTTGAAGGGCTTAAAAGTTTGCAGTGTATGCCACTTTTTTTAAAGTTAAATTGTGGTATTCCAGCGGTTCTTTACTATATAAGCAAGTGACTGCGCACATAACTCGGGCGTTTCAATTGTTATGTCTGTTACCTGGTTTAGAGCTTTTTAATTTTTATATCTGTTATCTGAACTTGTTGTGGAGGTGCATCGCTTAGAAGTAATGAACGCTTTAATAATAATAATAATAATAATAATAATAATTTTAAGCGCTCTCACCATGCACAATCGCGAGGTGTGCAGCCTCCGTAATTACTTACTGGCGAAATCGGATGATTCGTTCTACGCAGACGTCGTTGTAAGTGATAAAGGACTTACCGCTCTATCTTTGGCCGACGAGCAATGGCAGGAGTACAGAGTGTTTCCGACCGGAAGACCGTATGGAAGGAGAAAGAGCTCCATGGGAGGTTCTACAAGGTTCTACATGAGCCGTTCGTAGATACTGTCGCCTCCCTCAACTGGCTACGTTTCGGTGACCTCTTTGGGAAAACCGAGGGTTTTGTCTGTGCGATACAGGATCAGGTTATTAAGACGAACGACTATCGGAGATACATCCTAAGGGATGGCACCGTCGACATCTGTCGAGCTTGTCGCCATCCTGGGGAGTCGCTTCGGCATGTCGTCTCCGGTTGTTCCATGCTTTCTAACTCTGAGTATCTGCATAGACACAACTTAGTAGCCAGGATTTTACATCAGGAGCTCGCCCTTAAATACGGTCTCGTCGGACGGAAACTGCCTTACTATAAGAACTCTCCGGAGGCCGTGCTCGAAAATGACCGCGCCAGGCTCTATTGGGACCGGCCCATCATCACGGACAGGACGATTCTGGCAAATAAGCCTGATATCGTGTTGATGGACCGGGCACAGTCAAGGATATTTTTGGTGGACATTACCATCCCGTATGACGAGAACCTCGTGAAAGCCGAAACAGACAAAAAGACGAAATATCTGGACCTGGTTCACGAGGTGACCGACATGTGGTGTGGGGTGCCCGCTGAAATTATTCCTATAGTTGTTTCTGCGAATGGGTTAATCCCAGTCAGCCTCGCTGAACATCTGAGGCGACTGGGACTCCGAGACGAACCGCTCCGAGCTCAAATGCAGAAGGCGGTGCTCCTCGATACAGCCCGCATCGTCCGCCGGTTTCTCTCCCTGTCGCCCTAACCCTCGGCCGTCTGGTCTCCCCTGTCGAGGGCTTCCGTCTGGTTGGGTCTTAATATTTATTTATTATTTTTATGTAGGGTTTATAACGTATATATTTTATAGTATTTTATTTATTTAGTTTTATGTATTTTTATTTTTATGTATATAAAAACCCAACCAAACGAGAAAATATAACAAATACCCCATAATAATAATAATAATATAAACAACTTACTTAATCGATATTGCAGTACCTAACACGCATAACATATCAAAAACAATAACAGAAAAATACAAAAATATGCCGAGTTAAAAGAAGAGGTAACAAGAATATGGAAACAAAATAAAGTCTACGTAGTACCAATAGTATTATCAACCACAGGAATCATCCCAAAACACCTTCACCACAGTTTAAAACTTTTGAATATTCAGGAAAACACATACATAAGTATGCAGAAAGCAGTCATATTAAACACCTGTCGTATTGTTAGGAAATTTTTCCAAGTAGATAAAAATATATGTTCACCCTAATTAGTAAATAGTCCTTACCAACATTATTAATAGTTTTAAAGTTGTTTACTTGGCATATGCCCGTAAACAGCAATATGACCAGCTGAAAGCTGAGAAAAAAACAAAAGTTCACAAAAATAATAATATATTTGTTTATAATATTTTTATTTTTATGTATATAAAACCCAACCAGACGAGAAAATATAACAAATACCCCATAATAATAATAATAATAATAACGCTTTTATAAGAGACAGAGTACACTATTGTTAAAAAAAGGTACTAACACCTTTACTATGATAAAAATGTATCCAACTATCTAATGAAAATTAAATAAAATCACTAAATAATATTTCTATATGTATACTAGTAATACAATACTAAGTATTTATTATTATACCTGCATCACTTAATATTATAACAAATATAACATTACGTGATGCAGGTCCCTCTTCTCGCAGGTCATTGTATCCTCTGCAACGTGGTTGCCTGGAAGAAATCGCTTTAAAGCGATAAGGCCGCCAATTGTACCTTAATTAATTTTTGTATGTCGTTTGTTCATTTAATGTTTTTGGTGTACAATAAAGCGTATTTCATTCATTCAAATATTTTAAGTAAAGTATAAATAGAAGCTGTATCGCGCAAAGTAATTCAGCACAACAAAAGTATGAACTTATCTAACTTATTAACTTAAATATCAAGGATAGTATAATGTTATGAAGTAAAACAGTGTACACGTCGCCATCTTTATGGTCACAGTGATAAAATAAACTTATAGCGAACATCTTCAAATGTTTTAACGACTTCGAAGTTAGAGGTAGTATTTAAGATATGAAAAGAGTACTGTAGATGTAAAATAAAATATATAACTATAACGAGAGGATGAAAAATGCTTAACATACTTGTTATAAAATAATAATAATTAAAAAAAAGTCCTAACAAAGGCGCCAACATACCCAACATGGTGAGTATAATCAATAAAAGATAATAAATTTTAATAAAAGATATTAAATTATAATTATATAAACTTTTCATAAAGTTATACTGTAAAACAACACAGTCTTAGTAATTTTTGAGCTTTATTTTAAACTTATGTTCATTTATTATTCTTTTTATTCATATTTTCTAGTTGTTGATATTTGTATAAAGTTACGAGTAGATATGACTATGTAATTGTAATTAAATACAAATCGAGTTTAAGTTAGTTTCGATGTAAGTTTTCTAGTATTATTCAATTACGCTTGCCACACGCAAAATCCTTTCAAAGTTTTCTGCCCTTGTCAACAAAGATTTCTCTCGTCCAAGCGCTTATCATACCTATTTTAGATTATAGAGATGTCTGCTTTTTGGATGCAACAGAGGAGCAACTAAATAAACTTGAGCGCCTGTATAACTTATGTATTCGGTATATATTTTATACTAAAGTCACGATAGCCGATTATTTGGGTGATCGGAATTCGAATGGAGAGACCCGAATGGCAGAGTGCCTAAGGTGGCAGGCTCGTACCAATGGTTTTTTCAAAACCTATATACGATTCATATCGTACATAGTATCGTATTTAAAACGCTTTTCCTAATCCACAGTATTTGGGGTACGCGTGTTTTTGGTCATTTAAATTACTAGGTAGGGCTAGTGCAATTTGGAACATTGAAATTCTTTTATCCAACGTTAGTAGAAGTCTAATAAATGAAATTATTTCCACCAACTATTCATCCGAAGCCTTTTTGGGACAGCGTGACAGTGATATTCATGTAATAAATCATTTAATCTGTCCAAATTGTTTCTTAATTATTTAATTTGTAATGTCATGATCTTACCTTAACAGCCTACAAAAGCTGTTTTAGCTTCAGTGAGCAGGAGTCGTTTGAATCAGTAACACACTCTTACCTACCTTACTTGTTAGAGAAGAGAACAAATGCGTCAAAGAGCAAGCAGTATCTATAACCTTCTTTTCAAATATATGAGCCGCAGTCACATAAAAATACATGTATAATCCTTTCAATAAATTGTGTGTGATATGCAACTTTAATAAGCCAAGCATTTTTATAACCATATTACAACACTTTAATAACCATATTACAACCATTGTCATTGGTCAATCAAAATAAAACACCTTGCACCTAAGGCGTAACTACCCATTATCAGTCTTTTATTTATTACTCAGATACTTTATCCCGCCATTCAAGTAGCTATTCTATTCTAATATTCAAGGCTTTTCGCTAAGTTGTCTCAAATTAAACCCACATGAAGAACGAAGATGGTAAATCGACAAGACAGCCGTATGAAGGTTGGTATATCTGGTATATAAGAGCATGGTATATTAGAGCAAAATAAGTGCTATCCTTATACAGAAATATTTTACATATTTTACTTATGAAATTTCTATAACCTAGTTATTAATAACACATAAAATATTAATTACAGCGTTGTTTGTATATTCTGTGAAAAATTAGTTTTGTTAGATTGCTATCAGGGCTTTGTAGTTGTATACTTTACAAAATGAACAAATTTAAATTTCCGATAACCTTATTCAAAATAATAATCAGCAAATTATATTTTCTGGTTAATTATAAATAAGTTTATAATAAAATTTAATCGACTATAAGCTTATGTGATATAGGTTTGAATAATTTAACAGCGTAGTAGATTGTTAAGCTGTCTTTGAAGTCAAAGATACTGGGGTTGGAACTTCATTGTGAAAAATTTCGTACTGGTGAAAGTGAGTTATAATAGTCATTTATAAGTAGTTAATGAATTTTAAATGTTCATCTACAAATCTCTCTAATATTTGAAAGAGACGCGAGCAGGGAAACGTCTCTAGACAAAGAAGTGCTTTCGTCTCACGTGTCACCAAAACTTATTTAGGACGACTTGACAGTTAGTGAGCCTGTAGCTGTCCTAATATCCAAGCTAACGGTACAATATATTTCTACATACATATATATTTACATTGATGAATAACTAACTTCATATGAATATAACTACAATCCAAGAGTCGAGTACAAACATTCATATTTATCACACAAATGTTAATTAACACATCTGAGGAGCTCAGCTATTGGATAATTTATTAAAATAATACTAATTTTACAAACTACAATATTTTTAGTATGGTTGTGTTTCAAAGCGTGGTTTTGTGTAAACGAGTGGTTAGCGAGGAATAGTGGTAACAACCTTTCCCGCGGCTACGCTCGCATAGAATATCTTCACCATGCTAAATTATATTCGGGACTGAATTATTTTGAGTTCTTCAGGATTGAAGCTACCTCAATAGAAAATTTTATCGTAATTGGTTTAGTGATTTAGCAATAAATTCGATAACCGAGTGGTAGGGTTATCGGAATCTGAGACGGGTGGGTACGATTCATATAGTTGGCTTAGACATAAAAGACGGCGACTCTAATACTTAACTTAAAATATCTTCGCCGGAAGGTGGGTCGAAGGGACTTAATTGTCTAGACTAGAACTCTGTCTACCCCTATATTGGGAGTAGCGTAAAGATATTCATTTATTTTTATTTATTATGTTTGTATAAGTAACGATAAAAAGTCACGATAGCCAAGTGGTTGGGTGGTCGGAATTTTGAGTGAAGAGACCCGAGTTTGATCTGGTGGCAGGCTCGTACCAATGGGTTTTTCAAAAACTTATGTACGAATTATATCGTTGACTTGGACATAAAGACGGCGACGGGCTCACCAATTGTCACGTTGTCCCCAAAATATCTTCAGTAGAAGGTGGGTCGAAGGGACTCAATTGTATAGACTAGACCTGTGTCTACCCCTGTATTGGGAATTGCGTGAAGATATATATTTATTTGTATATGTAATTGTAACTTTTAATGTACACCATATATATTAAAAGTTACAATTACAATTATGCGATCTAATTAACGAAGTTATTATAAAGCCATTACAAATTTCAACGTGCTAATTTTAATAACAAGTATAACGAAAACAGTGATGTAACACAAACCCTCGATCTAATTAATAAAGTAGCCGAGATCGACGCCGCAATTTACGGTCGGTTTGTATAACAAACTACGAGTATTCTCAACGTTCTAAAACTTTCACGTGTAAAATATTTATAAATTATTTAATAAAGCTATTATTATGAAGATTTAATTTTTTTCGTCTTCATGCAATTTCCCATACTAAGGTAGGCAAAGGTCTAGACGAGTTCTTTTTTTTTTCGACCCACTTTTCACCGAATCTTATTTGGGACAATGTGACAGCTGATGAGCATATCGCCATAATATAGATTTAGTAGTAATTATTTAGTTTGTTTGTTTGCAGTCTTGAAAATGCAATATGAGACCAAAATTCGGCAGATTGCTGAGCAGCGTCAAAGATGCAGAGTCTGGTACTGTGATCGCTGAACTGCTTGCCTTGCGTGGCGATTATAGCAAATCTCTTGCATGGGAGATGTTCATGTCCTCTGATTGGATCTTTATGATCTATGTGGCACCAGCACAGCGGCCCATAATGATGATTGTTTGTCGGGGTATACATGTATCTCCGTAATATACATTAGTATATAAGGGACTGTAATAGTCCACTGTAGGACGATTTACGCTTGGCAGGGGTATTTGCGATCACAGTACCAGGTACCTCACACCTTAGATGCCGATATCCGTCACAGTCCAGTCAAGTTTAGCACCTAACAAAACAGTGAAAGAGTTAAAGGCGGACAAAATACTGAAAGCATGCTTTACCATGACTGGTAAAGCATGCTTTTAGTATTTTGTCCTTAGTCAGTTTACATAGAAAGATATGGCTTACATAAATGAACATTATATATATTCCTCTGATCACAATGTAAGTAGCTAAAGAACGTGTGTTATGGAATTAGAAACGACGTACCACAAACCGCCGGAACCCAATACTTTATAGAACAAATGGCTTTCTTTTAGAGCCTGCGACTCCTTGAAAACTGGTGTTAACGCTATTCGTACACAGAGGTCACCCACGATAGCTATTGGTAACCATGTCGTCTCTAATGTCTCAGGGCGGTGAATTCTTACCATAAAATATATCTTCACGTTATTCCCAATACTATGGTAGGCAGAGGTCCTGACAATTTTAGTCTTTTCGACCCGCATTTCACCGAAAACCATTTTTTATCATAATAAATAATATCATTTGCTTTATTTTAGTTACAATATAAAAATAAATAAAAGGAAAAGTTAAGGTAGATAAAGTTGGGTTAATGATGACAACGGTTATTGGATCGAATCCTACGATGGGTTGAAGAAATGAGCCCTATGTAAGCAGGAAATTACCTTTCTTCTTTTATTTGCAAACATTGCAATAACGAAACAGCCCGCTTTGTCTAACCTGTTTCAACAACCCTAATACCCACAAAAGTAAATAATAAAAATTATATGTTATATTACAATTTGGCAAAGGTCTTTTTACCATGAGTCTGTTTGTTAAAAGTTTTGTACCAGCTATTGCGATTTTTCCCAACATCTGTTTATATACTGTAAAAACTTGTAACTTGGATTTCGAACTTCATGGAAAAATCTTCCGTGTTCGCTGCAAAGGTATTAAATAAATAAATAAATAAATATCTACCGCTATTCCCAATACAGGGGTAGACAGAGGTCTAGTCTAAACAATTAAGTCCCTTCACCTTCCACCAAAGATATTTTCGGGACTACGTGATAGGTGTTGAGTCCATTGAGCAAAGATCTTCCCTAATTAAAGATCTTTCCTAATTAAAGATCTTCTCTAATTAGAAGTTATGTGAGTTACTGGCTTTTGCCCGCTTCTTCATACGCGTGATAATGATTACGGTCTTTTTATTATTTTTTTATTATTCGCATGTGAGAAGAAGCTAACTTTTAAAGTTAAAATGTAACTATGTTATTTATTTATTTTATTTATTAAAAATATATTTTATTAATCGGGTATTTAATGAGTAACGAAGAATAAAATGTATTAGGTCGTAGATAACAGAGGGAGTTTTTGTGTTTGCATCAATAGGATGCCTTAAATGGGACTGTACCACGATTTATCGTGCTTGTGCTACTTTTCGTCTAGTGATTGATTCTTCTTCTCTTCTTCTTTCCTTTGTTTTTTACCCATAACTCCTATCTGGGCTACACCATGAAACCGGTATATATGACACTCGATCACGAAGGTCGTTAAAAGGAATTATGTGAACCGATTGCCGCTCGCAGGTCTGTTTAATTTTTTCTGATATTTTTTGAGATGGTTATACTTCCATTTTTCGAAAGCCATTGAGATTTTCAGAGATTTTTCCAAAGACTCGGGAAGAAAAGACCGGTAACTCCATACAATACTACACGATGCAAGTGTGTAGGACACTTACTGAATGCATTAAGACTTTTACCGCAGAAAATGTCAACGCGTTATAGTCACGATAACCGACTGGTTGGGTGATCGGATTTCGAGTCAAGAGACCCGAGTACGATCCCCAGGTGACCAGCTCGTTTTTAAACTTATATACGACTTATATCTTAGGCTTGGACATAAAGATGGGGATGGAATCATCACCTGTGACGTTATCTCAAAAAATGTCTAGCGTGGAAGTTGAGTCGAAAGGACTTAATTGTCTAGACCTCTGTCTATCCATTGATATTAAGAAAATGTCATCACTAGCTTCGCTCTCTACAACAAAGGCGGAGTCGTGGTAGAAGTGGAGGTTCTTACGAATGTTATTTAACAATTGTTATTAAATGAAAACTTAACAATTAAAAATTTAACAGTGGTAGAGCCACGCATCAACTTTTGTTGTTGCATGAATGGGCCGGCTCGACCGGGGAAGTACCACGACCTCACAGAATACCGGCGTAAAATAGAAGTCTAACAAACTTCTGCGTTTCGTCTGGTGAGTGCAGGTAACCGGAGGCCCACAAACCCCTTCCCTCATTTCTAGGGGAGGGGGGTGGCACTCTAAGGCCGGCAACGCATCAGCTAAGCCTCTGGTATTGCGGATGTTCATGGGCGGCGGTAATCACTTACCATCACGTGAGCCACCTGCTATTATTAACCTTTGTTCTTTTATATTAACCTTTGTTCGTATGCCACAATAAATAAATTAATTAATTTAAACTTTTGAAAGTTATTTAATCCTCAAGAATCAAGAGTTTTTATTTTAAATTGAGCTCTGCAGCATCACAGAGCGATGCAGCTGTTGTATAGCTTTAAACTGCGCAGAGAGTACCACCTCTAGTCCGAACTCTTAATAGAATTCAATTTCTAACCTCAACTGAACTATTTCGTCGTTTCGTGTCATGACACAGCTCGAGGTTAACAATTCTGAGGAATACTTGTTAATGAAATACTGACTTTTGTATAACGTCGTCTCCTATAGATGTAGTGTTGCTTTCGTTTTACAAACGAACATTCCACTTACATTATAATGCGACTTACAAGAAATGAGTTTCTAGTGCGGAAAAACTATTAAATTTACAATTTATTATAACAATGAAATAGTTTTCAAAGAAAATGTACTTAAATATATGAATAATATTGTAGTATTGTTCCTGAAGTATTGTATCCATTTTTTTTATTCTATCCGATTTGACTCTTCTGTTAACTAAGGTGCAACATACATATATATATATATACATATATATATATATATATATATATATATATATATATATGTATATATATATATATATATATATATATATATATATATATATATATATATATATATATATATATATATATATATATATATATATATATATATATATGTACTATTTAAATAACTAATCAGAAGGACTAGCACTAGGATAAGCACTGTTATAATAAAGCCGTGCATGGCTTACATTCTTCTAAATGCATAAATTTGAATATAAAGATCCACCCTATTATTTCTATTTTATTGTAAATAAATAAATATCTTCACGCAATTCCCAATACAGGGGTAGACAGAGGTCTAGTCTAGACAATTAAGTCCCTTCGACCCACCTTCCACCGATGATATTTTCGGGACAACGTGACAGGTGGTGAGCCCGTCGCCGCCTTAATGTCCAAGCCAACGATTTAATTCGTACATAAGTTTTTGAAAAACCCATTGGTACGAGCCACCTGGGGATCGAACTCGGGTCTCTCGACTCGTAATTCCGACCACCCAACCACTCGGCTATCGTGACTTTTTCTATTTTATTAGATTTTTGTTTTATATTATGAGATGATGTTTATTAATGTTTGTCTATAGTATGCTGATCTCTAGTAGTCACGATAGCCGAGATATCGGGTGATAGAACTTCGAGTCAAAAGACCCGACTTTGATCTCCAAGAAGTAGGCTCGGATCAATGAGTTTTTCTTTTTAACTTATGTACTATATATATCGTTGCCTTAATGTTGAGTTGATGTGGATTAAAAGTACTAAATTGCCTATACATATAAAAATGTAATATCATGCAATTTACTAAAGGTAACAGCATTCGCCTATTACCTATTACGTTTAAAGTTCGATAGTTTTATAGACCGGGCAACCATAACAGAAAACTTACGATAAAGCTCAGAAAAGTGGAAAATTGCATTGTAAGAAAATTGAACGTATAAATTTTATATGCTGTTAAAATGATGTGTCGATAAAAATACCCTTCTAAAGTTAAAAATTCCATTTTTAACGTTGTATACTTTACTTTTGTGGGAGATGTGACCGTTCTTTACGGTATGATAAGCGGAGTCAAACAAATACCTCTATTTTCTTATATATGCATTTAATTTTCAAGTTAGTAGTTCTGTGTTTTTTAATAAATTTAAATTATTAAAAACTAAATATTGTATGGTCATTGATTAGTTAAATCAATGACCATAATAATGGAGTGGTGGTGAACTAAATTCGATTTAGAAGACTCCCCTAGATATCCCCAAGGGAAAGGTTCATATCATTAGTCTTTTCCGAAAATTATGAACAAATTGTATCCTTGGCTTAACTCCCAAATAAGATGTGATGAAGTGTGGATTGAAAAGACTAAAAAGAACATCTCTAGAACTCTGACTACCCCAGATTTGTGATGAAATACGTGAAGATAGAAGTACTTGTGAAATCATATATAATGTTTTAATTATGTTTTATTGTATATAACTGAATCAATAAATAACTTAAAACGGTTAAACTCACATTTAAACAATCGATGTAGGTACCGATTAGTTTCCTTACTTTCATTAGGACCATCACCGACTATTTTAACGAGAGTTAAGTCTTTTTTAATGATTTAATTAATAGTGTCTCACAAAATTTTAATAATTTAATAACTAATTTTTAACGAGGTTGGGCTGCAAAGTACTATGTATTTTTTTAAAAGAATACTAGAAATGCCGAATAACATTACTAGTATTCCTGTTAACCACTCCAATAAAGCTGCAATGCTTGTGTCTGGAGTTGGTTTACGTCAATAGTCGAATGGCGGGGTCCGAACCTGCGACATGTTTCGCAGTCCGCACCCTAAACCATTAGGCTATTGCCGCTATTGTAAATACAAAATATTGGCCAAATCTTTGGAGTGATTTCCAAGGCACCTATGTATAACTTATATATATATATATATATATATATATATATATATATATATATATATATATATATATATATATATATATATATATATATATATATATATATATATATATATATATATATATATATATATATATATATATATATATATATATATATATATATATATATATATATATATATATATATATATATATAAACAAAAATTCATTCTATAAATGAACATACAAATTTAAAGAAATAAGACGGTGGAAGTACGGCTTTGCTTTAGTTAATTTTGGAATATGTGCCTACGTTTACCTGTCCCTTGTGTTTTATTTTTCTAAATGAAACGCCTTGAAAATTTAAGTAATTATTAAATTTTTTTTGTATTAATTATATAAGCTGGCCACGGATAATGTGCGACCCCTCCCATCTTCGTGACTCATCGTTCAACAACATAAAAATAGAGTAAGGCAGATTACAAACTTTGGCATTTTCTCAAAATTCTGGATATTTTAATTAAACTAATTAAAAACGGCATAAAATCCGAAAATCGTTTTATTTTAATGTGTAGCATTCGCATAAATACAAGAAATCATTATATTTTAATTCAAAATAAATAATTTACATAATTAAAAAATATTTAAAAGTCACGATAGCCGAGTGTTTGGGTGGTCGGGATTTCGAGTCAAGAGACCCGAGCTCGATCCTCAAGTCGCCGTATGGATTGGATTTTTCTAAAATAATGTATTGGATTTTTCTAAAAACCTATGTACAAGTTATATCGTTGGCTTGGACATAAAGAGGGCGACGGGCTCACCACCTGTCTCGTTGTCCCGAAAATATCTTCGGTGGAAGGTGGGTCGAAGGGACTAAATGTCTAGACTAGACCTCTGTCTACCCATGTATTGGGAATTGCGTGAAGATATATTTTTTTAAAATATTAACATTATTATTTTAAATCTTACTTCCTTTCCAGCTTCTTGTTATATCAATTGTAAAAGCGATATAAATTGACCTCTGAATGGATTTTGCTGCTGGTTTCATCGTTCAATGCTTTATTTTTCAACTTAAAAACTTAAGAATTATTGAAATCCGTTCAGTGATACAAGAGATATAGCTTGAGCTCTACTTAAGACTTATTTTACAAATGACAAACAATCTTCTATTTATGCACATGCACAAGCATTTGTAAATTATGTAGTTCAGAGTAAAATTACTCATATTTCTAATTAAAAGCCGCCCTATAAAATGTTATTTACTTGGTACGTGACAACTCGCGTACCAAGGGTTCGTATAAAGACTACATAACGTAACACGGAATGGAGTTGAACTTACTAGATAACCGGAGGTGGATTCAGCCCTTAAACAAGTATCGAACATGTAGCTCCTTAGGCGTTATTTCCAGCTGCTTTTTTATCTTTTTTTTTTATTACAATGTACAACATTTTTATTAATATTCATTAGGATTTCACTACCACTTCAAATAATAATCCTAACGTGAAACTCGTAACGTGAAACGAAATCCTAACATCAAACTAAATCGAAATTGGCCCATCTCTTTGGGAGTTACTACGCCACAAAAAGATACGCAAACGTTTAACTTATGAAGCCTCGTATATTTGTAACGTCGGAGGTTAAAGAGATGCAATCAATTCATGTTTGACGTAAATAGAGAATTTTTTGCAAAAACATTGAAGATACCTTCGCCAGAAGAGGGTTGGAAAAACGATTTTGACACATGGTAGTCAAAACTGCTTTCGGGCCCTCATCTTTCTCGCTGACATTGGAGATACGTAGTTGATGGACTGGAAATATTCCCCGAAGATACAGCCATTTGTTTCATGTCTGACAACAGAGAATACTTTTTGGAATACGTTTCAAAAAAGAAAAGATTCATTTTCGAATTTAATAAAATAACATAGAAAGTAAATTGTGTACATTATGGGCACGTCGTGAGAATATACTAATACCATATATGGCGACCGACAGATGGCGGGTTATCCATTTCGGAAAACAGCAGACCAAAATTTAGCAGACGGGGCAGCAGCATTTGATGTACAAGGTGATGTGCATGACGAAGTGTAATATCGTCAATTATGGCAATCCGTCCCTGTGGGGAAAGTTCTATATCACGCAGTAAACTTTTACTGTAGGCCACGTATGTATTACAAATTTGTATCTCGGTAACTGTTCTAAGGGTCTGGACAATCTTTCGTATTTAGATTTTCATTGCATGTATATTACTATTAACAAGGAAAAGTCGGATACAGTGTCAATACATACAGGATATGACATGATAAAAACAGTCCCTAAATTCAAGTGGTTTCTGTAGTTCATAAATATTACCTCCACATGCGTTAGAACCGAGCGAAATGGCGAATGTATTATCAAGTATGCTAACCGCTAAATCAAAAATGATTTACATAATGCAGTTTCCAAATCAACGATATAAATCGTCCATAGGTTTGGAAAAAATCCATGGACACGACACCTGGGGATAGAACTCGGGTTCTTTGACTCAAATCCTATCTCTAATCCGTTATATTTTTTATTTTATATAGTTTTTTAGATTATACTCGTACATATATCTTTTTAAGAAATGAATTTAGGATTTCAATCTAAATTGACATTGATATCAACTGTTGAACCCGTTTCAATAATATTGAAAATTATTATTGATAAGGGTCAAAGGAACATTTTCTGAAAATGTAACGTCGAAGTTTGATTCAGATTATAATTTATTTATATAATAGTTGTAAACATAACAAAACTAAAAAAATTAATTACTATTTAACTGAGTAACTAATGGTCTGTAAAAGTCGACAGCAGGAACTAGGCTTCTTCCTTAAGGAGGCCCGTCACGGTCTTCGGCGCCCGCTTATGTTTCGGTCCGGCATTTTTGAGATTATCATCCCACCATCTCTAAATAGCCATTGCGATGGACAAAGCGAGTAACGACACCCACGAGAAGAGAGGGGAGGGTCATTTTTACGCCGATAAATGCGATTAAATTAAATAAATTAAGCGGCAATAGCCTAATGGTTAAGGGTGCGGACGGTGAAACAAAATGTCGCTGGTTCTATTCCGCCATTCGACTATTGTTGTAAACCAACTACAGACACAAGTATTGCAGTTTATTTTGTGTGGCTAACAGGAATACTTAGTAATGTTAATTGGCATTGTATATTGTCTAGTATTCTTAATAAAAAAAATTGCCAATGAATATTTTAATGGCATTCGGCGACTAACATGGTAACATGATATGTAGCCAATGTAGCCCTTGGCGTTTCTGCGTCCCCATTATGTATAACGTATAACAACGTGGCATACATAAAAACTTTTCTTGTATATAAAACAAAAAAAAATACAAGGAAGCTTCAATTATTAGAAATTGAAAATGGGTGCAACTGGATCATCACTCCTAAAGACTTTCATGTAAATATGTCGGTATGAGGTCATGCTGGACTCAAGATGGTGTGATTGTGGTGAAGACTGCTGACAGCTGCAGGCATAAACTCACCACAATGGATGAACTTAATGGTTTGGTACTGAAATATCCCAAAATGATTGCTGAACCATCTACTGTTAGCAAAAGTATTTCTGGAACACGTCATATTCGTGTTTGATTTTTTAACTTAGAATTAGTTTGGTACAGTACACATGGGTTTATTATTGCAGTATATATAGTGCATATCGAAACAACTTTAATAGTAGTTGGTAATCATATCATCATTTTCACACCAGTGGTTTGATATTTGTTTATATTATCAGTGTTTTGTTTGTTTCTCAGTCCTATCAATGTAATAGACATTTATTAATTCTTGTTTTAAAGTAATATTTTTAATCTCCAAAGTTACAAGATACGTTTTAAATATTTGCAATAACACTGAACACTGATAATTTAAAGTTTAGACTTTTTAATTTACATTTTTTTTGTTTATATACTAGTTTTTTGAATACTTGTTTCTCTGTTCTTATAATTCTATCCTATGTACTAGTTTTCCCAACTGCAAACAGTCCTTTTTTGTTTACATAGTAAACTTAACCAATTTTAGCTGGATCTGACATTGTCAAATTGACAGCAACAAGGAGCATTAGCAATATTGCTTCTCGATTATACAGATGGGCAAAGGTCTATTGACTGTACAGCCAATATATGAAATTTAGATTGGCCATAATGGCAAATTTAAATTTAAGTACAGATTAAAATCTAAAAATCTATTTAATCGCTCTCCTTCAAACTACTATAATTTTGCGACTAGTTTTGTAATGAAAAATTGCGTTTTTCTATTATTTATTTTGGTACCTAAATTTATTTCTTCTTCCTTTTTCTTTTTGTTATAAAATATTATGCGTATGTAAGCTGGCGGGTGGTGCAGGGATGGCATTGTTGCGCCTATCCTTGTACAAGTAATACATTTTTTTTGTTTTGGTCAATTTAGTGATATTTTAATTTTATTTTTTTTTACTTTATATAAATATCTATATACATTTTATTAATTAAACCTGTAGTTATTATGAGTTCTGAGGATGGTTCTTTTCGTTCTGCAAACGATTCTGCTATTTCGTCAAACGATAACAGTTTCTATTCTGTAACAGAAACTCTTGGCGACTTTGTTCGTCATAAATTTGATCAAACTCGCTCCTCCTTTTTCTATAAAATTCATTTTTTCCTATAAAATTCTTGCTTCCTCATCTCCTTTTTACTCAGCATCTGCAGAGTATCTCTTCTTAGAGATCTGCGTAAAAGGCACTAAATTTGTCGTGGGTGTTGTCTACTGTCCCCCTCTTGTTGATTATTTCTCCAGTCTCGAGTCGATTCTGGAATCTCTAGGGTCTGAATACTCACATCATATCATCATGGGCGATTTTAACACTGACTTTCCTCATCCCGTTCATCTAAATTGCTCCAAATTGTCGAGTCCGTGGAACTCCATGTTCTTTCCTTAAATGCTACTCACTATGGCATCTATGGTGAGGATACCCTACTTGATTTAATTTTAACTTGCAACCCTATCCTAGTCACCTCTCATGGACAACACTATGCACCTGGTTTTTTCCCACCATGACCTAATCTTCCTTACATACAATCTGAAACCTCCCAAAGCTCCCTCTAAGATTCGTTTCATGCGTTGTTACCGACGCATGGATACGGAGAAATTGCGTGAGGATGCTTCCAAATTGAATTGGAATGATCTTGTCGTCACCTCCACAATAGACGAAAAGGTGGATGCATTGAACAAGGCTATACTACAACTTTATGGCGTTCATGCTCCTCTTAAAAAAGTTAGAATCAAACGTTCGCCGGCACCTTGGATGACAATAGGCATTCGTATGGCAATGAGACGTAGACGTAGACGTAATCAGATGATACGTAATGCCAAACGCCGACAAATTCTCAATAATATCACTTCTTCTTCTCCAGCTAATATCTGGAAATTTTTTAAAACTATAGGAATTGGTAAACAGTCATATTCTGGGATCGACGGGACAGTTGGTTTGGATGACCTAAATCGCCATTTTTCCTCTCACATTGCTATGGATCAATAAACCAAATGTCACACCGTTGCCAGCTTAAAGGATCTACCACGTCTTAGCGTCAATTGTTTTCATTTCTCTCCAGTCTCTGAGGATGAGATCAAGAAGATTATCCTTTCAATTAAATCCAACTCTGTGGGCGATGATAACATCAGTCGCGGTATGATTGTTAATATTCTGGATCATGTGCTCCCACCTATGTCTCATATAATTAACTTCTCCGTAGATTCATCTCGCTTTCCTACAGTGTGGCGCAAGGCTCACGTTATTCCCTTGCCGTCGACTACGAATCCTTCTGCACCCAATCACTTCCGACCTATATCCATTCTTCCCTTTTTATCTAAAGTACTAGAGGCCTGTGTTCATAAGCAGCTGCCTCAATGTGTTCATAAACATAATCTGCTTAGTCCATTACAGTCTGGATTCCGACCAGGCCATAGTACTATTTCTGCTCTCCTCAAAGTCACTGGTGACATTAGGGCAGGCATGGAAGATACTATGGTTACAGTGTTAGTCTTAGTTGACTTCACAAATGCCTTTAATGCCATTAACCATGACATTCTTTTATCCATTCTCTCCAATTTCATGATCTCTCCCGAGGCACTTGAATGGTTCTCATCTTATCTTCGAGGGCGACAGGAATCGGTGGGCATCGATGAATCCTTTTCAAGTTGGTGCGACACACATACTGACGTCCCTCAAGGTGGAATTCTATCTCCTTTGTTATTTTCGATCTTTATTAATCTCATCACCGCTGATCTTCAGTGTTCGTATCATCTGTACGCCGATGACCTCCAATTATATTCTCAGGCACCTGTCGATAGAGTTGCTACAGCTGTAGACAAGGTTAACAGTGACCTAGGATATATTATGAGCTGGTCCAACAAGTATGGTTTAACTGTTAACCCATCAAAGTGTCAAGCCATTATAGTAGGTAGTAGTCGGATATTGGGAAGGTTGGATACAGCAGCATTACCGCCGATAGTTTTCAATGGCACTGTTATAGTACTGTGTCCTTCGGTTAAAGACCTTGGCTTACGCATTGACTCCACCCTCAGCTGGAAAGCCTAAGTCATGAACGTCACAGGTACCTTGAGAACTCTTTACCGCCTAAAAAACTTCCTCCCAACCCGAACCAAAACATCTATTATCCAGACTCAAATTCTTCCTCTTATCGACTATGGTGATGTGTGCTATTTCGACCTGAATGCAGATCTTCTCAATAAATATGATCGTCTTCTAAATAACTGCATTCGATTCATTTTCAATCTTCGTAAGTATTATCATGTATCTACTTATCGCTCCCAGTTTAAGTGGTTAACGATTCGTCAACGCCGTAGTCCGCGTGCTCTCACAACCCTTTATTCTTTTTTGACATCCCCTGTTCCTCCTTCCTACTTTCCTTCATACTTCCAATACCTTTGTTCCAACCATGACAGAACCCTTCGCTCGTCAAATAATCTCCTTCTCCAGTGA
The DNA here is from genome assembly GCA_029286605.1 of Sericinus montela. Classification (NCBI taxonomy): domain Eukaryota; kingdom Metazoa; phylum Arthropoda; class Insecta; order Lepidoptera; family Papilionidae; genus Sericinus; species Sericinus montela. Next base: position 5,800,996 of record JAGSMR010000001.1, read on the forward strand.
CCGTCCCATAGATCTATCTTCGTCCGCTAAAATATATTTTGTAATATATATTTTTTTCTCGTCCCCAATTATAACACCTACTTCTTTTCATCTCTGCACCACCTAAAGGTTGGCTGGTAGAGAATGCCTCTGGCATTAAGTCCGCCAATATACACTTTCATGTATACGAAGTTTAATAAATAAAATAAATAAAAATAAATACTCACAGTTTAAAATTATCTTAACAGTGGTAGAGTGCAGGTAACCAGTGCCCCCCTCCCCAATTCTGGGGAGGGGCACTTCTATGAGGCAACGCATCTGCTAAGCCTCTGGTATTGCGGGTGTTCATGGGCGGCGGTAATCAATTACAATCACGTGAGCCACCTGCTCGTTTATCTCCCTTTTCTATAAAAAAAATCAGCTAGTTTTAAATCGATATAAAAACAATTAAAATTAAAAAAAAAGTCCAATATGATTTATATACTTTAAATAATATTGCTTGTACTAAGAAAAAAAAATGCATTTAATTAAAATATGAAAAAATAACATAAATTTAACATTTTAGTAAAAAAAAAATGATATTTTGTTTGTTGAATAACGTATTATGCGTAATTTGATAGGAAAAGTTTGGCGATCGGTTAACCAATTTAATTTTAGCGAGCAGTCGTTAAACCCCTTTGATAACATACTCTGGAAGTTTGTTTTATGAGTTCAATATTAAGAAGTGCTTTGCAACATGTTCCGAACCATTCAATTACGTAATATGATCTTAACTTTTCGTATAACGATATAAGTAACCTAAATAGAACCACGTACGCACTGTTTATTAATAGCACTGTTTATGAATCTTATGCGTATCATATCTTTGGTTGGTTTCAGAAAATTCTTACATAAACATAACGCAATTTTTACATCAGGGTAGGTAAGACCCCTACCCTAACTTTTGCAGCGATCCTGACACTTCTCTCGCACATTAACTTTCACTGATCTTTTGCTTCATGCGATATAGTTAAGGGTACTCTTAACTTGATCTTTACTCGTAATGATCCAAATTCGATAAACGCATAGAAAAACGAACCGAGCTTTTAAGCAACAATTCTCTGAAGAACGTTATCCATGTCGTGAGAAACAAATACATATCCGGCCTGTAAAAGTCCACATAACGAAAATTCCTCTCTCGTAAAGTAAGATTTGCCTTAAGAGTCACGCTTAGCAAGCAATTGGCGATCGCAATACGAAACTCGTTGCACCTTAAACTTTACTTCCCGTCGCCGATCTAAATTTCGGCTTAGTATGTTTGTTTTCGAGATGGTAATTTTGCCATCAGTCGCTTGTCGCCTTTTACGATACACACTGAAAAAGAGGGAGGATTATTCATAACCCATAACCACACGGCAAAGAAATAATTACAAAGCACATATTTAAAAGAAAAAATACATAATATATGTTCATAACATGTGTTTGTTGTAGTACAGATTTCATTTGTTCACTCATCTATTTCGGCTGTCATATGACCCTTGTCAACTTATTCGACACTTCAAATAATCGAGTAGTTTAGCAGCTTTTATATCCGTAAAATAAGAACTTATTTATGTTGCACTGACATTTGGACATGACAAAATTTCATCTTCATGCCATTCAAATTACTGGGGTAGACCGTGGTCGAAACAATAAAGTCCTTTGCACCCACCAATCACCAAAGTAATTTTTTGAGACAACGTAAGAGGTGGTGAGCCAGTTGCCGACCTTATGTCCAAACTAAAATATGAATCGTACATAAGTTTTGAAAAAACTAACTGATGCGAATCAACCTGGGGTCGAACTCGGGTTTTGACTCCGATCCGATCCGATCACCAAAACAATCCGCTATCGTGACTATAGTAACAAAATTTCAGTTCTTAACAGAAATGGACAAGTCGTTTCTTATATTACCAGTCTTTATCTAGTATCCTAAACAGAGGCTGCTATCATAATTTACTTTTATTCGCGGTTACCCTAGTTTGAAATTTTATTCATAGCCTAGAAATCAAATCAGAGTAAACACACAACTAAACCGAATTGGTTTAGTAAAAATATAGTCAAGCAATATTAGCGAAAGAAGCTATCCTGTTTCGTAAGACGCCGCAATCCGCAGTCGAATGTTGCTACTATTGCAAATAGAAAAATATACGAGACAATAGAAAATAATATATTTTGTGGGATATGCAGTCGTCTCTTACAATATTAACCTGAAGAATAGCAGATGCGTTGCCGGCCTTTAAAATGAGACTGAAGAAAAGCGTAGGCAGCGTTTGGAGGAAAACAGAATAAGAGTTTCTAAAGCAAGATCTACCGCGACCAGAAGAAGAGCCCATACCCCATGGACCTCAAGTTAGATAAATATAAAAAATATGGCGGTACAAAGTTCGCCGGGTCATCTCGTATTTAATAAAATTCAGCGTCTCTACTTTCAGACTAACGAGTGTTCTTTTTTCATTACTAGCCCAAAATAGTGAACATCTGCTGCTCAGCTCTCTTTCAACGAATATATGATGGCATTTGCTAGCTGTGGGCATTTATTGACAATAGACATTTTTATAAACGCAATAATTTCTAAACGTTATTAACATATTAAAATATATATTATTCAGTATATTTAGAGTAAAATATTTTTCCTTATAAAAGATAACAGACTTCGCAAAAATAATGTACTAACAAACAGAGAGCGTGTTAAGGTAAGACAAGAATTAATTGTCTCTAGTATTACTGTGTATTGGTATAATAGAAAATAGTAATTACAAGAATACGTTTGGAACAGTAGCTAGGTATTTTGGTGTCAGTGATTAATTTTGTTTACAACAGCATCATTAATAACGTCAGGTGACGTAGGATAACAAAGTTATAAATATGACATTCCAGTATGATAGACAGTTTTAGACCGGTTTTGGATGATAAGACATTCGGCTTTGCACCGGCTAATCTTTTACCATTGTACTAATTGTATATAATATACTCATTTTACAAATTAACACAAACATTCTGACCTCATCTTAATCGGAAAGGCTCATGCCGATGATTTTTTTTTTGTAACTGTTAGGCGATTTTCGACTTGGACACTAAGAGGGCGATATAGCACATGTCACGTTAACAATAAGCCCTCGTGGAAAGAACAAACTGTTAAAGTCTCTCAACATCCCAGTACTAGGAAATAACGTCTTGTAAAAATATGTGTTTTAATATTAGGTGGTGATTCGGGGACTACATAATCTCGAAACATATTAATCTTTTGATTTTACTTTTGCCATTTTTTGTTTTCACTATGTTAGTGTGAATATGTGTATCAATTTTGATAGTTTTATATTTACTTCTAAACATTTTACATATTTTTTTATGTTACCATTATCTTAATGTTTACTTAAATTTTTGATAATAATTACTGTATACTTAATAACCTATGAAAGTCCACAGCCAGTCAAGCCCCTCCCAAATGAAGAATCCGTTGTTGTTTACTTTACGTTGTTTAGCAAGCGGGTTGGCGATCGCTGGTCTGGATTGTCTATCTGTCGGGTCTGGCTAGGCTGGCTGGACTCATCGGTCTGCTTATCACTTAGAAATCATTGAAATAAGTTGACTTATGTAAAATCAAAAATAATAAATAAATGTCTTCACACCATTCACAATACCCCTACCCCTAGACAGAGGTCTAGACAATAAAGTCGTTTCGATCCACCTTCCACCTAAGATATTTTTGGGACAACGTGGTAGTTGATCAGCCCGCCGCTGTCTTAACGACATAATTCGTACAATTGTGTCTCTTGTATATATATATATATATATATATATATATATATATATATATATATATATATATATATATATATATATATATATATATATATATATATATATATATATATATATATATATATATATATATATATATATATATATATATATATATATATATATATATTTATACTTTTTTTTAAATAAACAACATGGTGGTAGGATAGTTCGACAGGACTCGTGATAAATTATTTTTAAATATATTGATGTCGTGGAACAATTAACGCTTAAACTTTTAAAAAAAGAAATTAAAGTTTCTTTTAAGTGTTTACAACCTTAATATTTATATAAGACAGTTGAAAAGTGTTATTTTGTTTGATCGCACTTATATCTGGTGGAATATTTGAAGAAGGTGAAGGTGAAATATTTTGATATATATATATATATATATATATATATATATATATATATATATATATATATATATATATATATATATATATATATATATATATATATATATATATATATATATATATATATATATATATATATATATATACATGTATATATATATATATATATATATATATATATATATATATATATATATATATATATATATATATATATATATATATATATATATATATATATATATATACATGTATATATATATATATATATATACATATATATATATATATATATATATATATATATATATATATATATATATATATATATATATATATATATATATATATATATATATATATATATATATATATATACATATATACTTATCTTTATTATTATGGACACACAAAAAACAGTTTCTTTTCGTTAAGACATCGATAAAATGAGCACAAAGCTTTTACGAGCGGTAACCAATAACGAAAGCTACAATTTCTCGGTAAATTGATTGATTCAATTTTCAAGCAAGATAAAAGTCAGTCCTTTTAGCAGCAGTAATGTCAAAGAAGGTTCTTTTAAACAGCAACCTTAACGATAATGTCTCATAAACTATAATGAATATAAGATAGATAGAGATATCTTCATGCCATTCCCAATACAGTGGTAGACAGAGGTCGAGCCTAGACAATTAGGTCCCTTCGACCCACCTTCTACTGAAGATATTTTTCGGGACAACGTGACAGGTGGTGAGCCTGTTGCCGTCTTTATGACCAAGCCAACGATTTAATTCGTACATAAGTTTTTGACAAAACCCATTGGTACGAGCCTGCCACCTGGGGATCGAACTCGAGTCTCTCGACCCGAAATTCCGACCACCCAAACACACGGCTCTCGTGACTTTTAATATATGTAATGAATATGCATGATAAAAATTGTTTATGTCGTGCTCATAACAGGTTTTCTCCCTGCACAGACAGGATAGACGGGGTAGCCAGAGATAACAAATCGCTTAATGTTATGATCCTTACAATTTTTATTATAAATAATTCTAACAAGACTTGGGCCTAAATATTACAAACTAATGCATTTAAAAATTTGCTATTTAGATTTTAATTTTATTTTTAATGCATATTTTTTATTTTAGACACGATAGTTGAATGGTTGGGTGGTCGCAATTCGAGTTAAGAGACGGGAGTTGATCCCCAGATTGCAGGCTCGTACCAATGGATTTTTTCAAAATTTATGTACGAGTTATACTCGTATCGTTGGCTTGGACATTAAGAAGGCTACGCGTTCACCACCTGTCACTGTTTCTGTTTGATTCAGATTACCAAAACACTCGGCTGTCATCACTTTGTACTGTATTTGTGTAATAAAACTTCAAAATTACACGTACATTATAAACATTTTAGAACCATTAAATTACATTACTTGTGGTCAAAGCGGACCCATATTAACGAAGTTATGGGACTGCGGTAGATATTCAAGGAGCTTTCATTGTAGCTGAGTAAGTATGCCAGTATATCTCTTTGTGAGAGCACATTAGAATAACTTTTTCTGTTATATTTTAGGGTCTAATTACCTGTCTTTAATTTTTAGATTTTTTTATGATTTACATTAGGGTAAAAAACAAGGATGAAAAACAGTCTACATGTACTTGGAAACTATTTCAGAAGTAGACGGTTACAGATGCGGCTTCGTCTCCGGGGGCTGAAATGAAATGCCTCAAAGCCAATCGCATTACCAGATTACCAGATCGATTGGCGATCCCAGTAACAAACTCCGGTGAATAAGACGTCGGTGCCCGACACCTGTTTGCTAAATTTTGGTCTTATATTTTTCGAGGTGGCTATTCCAACGCTCTGCGTCGCCTCACCTCTCACTTAAATCGTTCTTTAATCCGTCCTACGACACCAATATGAAAAGAATGGGTGGTATTACGAATACTACACTGCATAACAAGCGAAGACAAAATAATTCAATTCATACAATTGGCACCTGTCACGTTTTTCTAAACAAGCTCCCGGGAAATTAGAGCCAAACGGACATAATCGTTAATAAATTGTCTTAATCTCTGACTACTCCTGTATTGGAAAATTCATGAAAATGTTATAAAAATGTCAGATGTTTCGAGTAAAAATTCCGTCTTTCAAAAATCCCACTATTTTATAACTAACAGTGGTAACAGTGGTAGAGCCACACATCAGCTTTTGTTGTTGCATGAATGGGCCGGCTCTACCGGGGAAGTACCACGACCATACAGAATACCGGCGTGAAATAGAAGTCTAACAAACTTCTGTATTTTGTCTGGTGAGTGCAGGTAACCGGAGGCCCAACCCCCCCCCCCCTCCTCCCCCAATTTGGGGGGGGGCACTCGAAGGCCGGCAACGCATCTGCTATGCCTCTGTAATTGCACTTACCATCACGTGGGCCACCTGCTCGTTTGCCTCCCTTTTCTATTTAAAAAAACACTTTTAATACGCCGAATTAAGTTTCTAGTTTTTAGTTTAACTTTTGAAGAAAACATTATAAAAATAAACAGTAGGACACACATTACACGTTCACACAATTATATAAAGCGTTTATGGCCAATCTCTTATTATTGTGAAGGAAAATATAGACAAGTCACAATAAGGACAATATAAACAAGTCGCACACAACAAGGATTTCTTGGCCTCCGTGGAACGAACCCTGAAAGCGAGTTCTACGCATTTAATTGAATTCTTAAATCAAGGAAAGCCTAAATTACATGCCTTTTCCCTGACGGGGACGGAGTATCAGAAAGATAAATGACTTCTGCGAATCTCACATCTCAAAATGAAGCGAGCGGAAATATTTGATCAAAAATTTGGTGACATAGAGATATAAATTTCATATATGCATAGACTTTAAACTTAATAGGTTTCAGCGAAAACAGAAGGAACGAGGTAACGGAGCTGCGTAGATATATATATATATATATATATATATATATATATATATATATATATATATATATATATATATATATATATATATATATATATATATATATATATATATATATATATATATATATATATATATATATATATATATATATATATATATATATATATATATATATATATATATATATATATATATATATATATATATATATATATATATATATATATATATATATATATATATATATATATATATATATATATATATATATATATATATATATATATATATATATATATATTACCAATTGGATTCTCTATTAATTATACGGTGGCAATGAATTGAAAATTCCATGAAATTACTTTGACTTTCTTTGAAGGAAAATTAATTTATATTCTAATTAAATTTGTTTTCAATTTAACAATTTCAATGAAGATTTACATCAATATTTATCTGGTTTCCAACTTTGCAGTTCGATTCAATATTTTTGTTAGTATAAAATATAATATATATATATATATATATATATATATATATATATATATATATATATATATATATATATATATATATAAATATATATATATATATATATATATATATATATATATATATATATATATATATATATATATATATATGTATATATATATATATATATATATATATATATATATATATATATATATATATATATATATATATATATATATATATATATATATATATATATATATATATATATATATATATATATATATATATATATAAATATATATATATATATATATTACCAATTGGATTCTCTATTAATTATACGGTGGCAATGAATTGAAAATTCCATGAAATTACTTTGACTTTCTTTGAAGGAAAATTAATTTATATTCTAATTAAATTTGTTTTCAATTTAACAATTTCAATGAAGATTTACATCAATATTTATCTGGTTTCCAACTTTGCAGTTCGATTCAATATTTTTGTTAGTATAAAATATAATATATATATATATATATATATATATATATATATATATATATATAAATATATATATATATATATATATATATATATATATATATATATATATATATATATATATATATATATATATATATATATATATATATATATATATATATATATATATATTACCAATTGGATTCTCTATTAATTATACGGTGGCAATGAATTGAAAATTCCATGAAATTACTTTGACTTTCTTTGAAGGAAAATTAATTTATATTCTAATTAAATTTGTTTTCAATTTAACAATTTCAATGAAGATTTACATCAATATTTATCTGGTTTCCAACTTTGCAGTTCGATTCAATATTTTTGTTAGTATAAAATATAATATATATATATATATATATATATATATATATATATATATATAAATATATATATATATGTATATATATATATATATATATATATATATATATATATATATATATATATATATATATATATATATATATATATATATATATATATATATATATATATATATATTACCAATTGGATTCTCTATTAATTATACGGTGGCAATGAATTGAAAATTCCATGAAATTACTTTGACTTTCTTTGAAGGAAAATTAATTTATATTCTAATTAAATTTGTTTTCAATTTAACAATTTCAATGAAGATTTACATCAATATTTATCTGGTTTCCAACTTTGCAGTTCGATTCAATATTTTTGTTAGTATAAAATATAATATATATATATATATATGTATATATATATATACATATATATATATATATATATATATATATATATATATATATATATATATATATATATATATATATATATATATATATATATATATATATATATATACATACATAAGAAGGTAACATTGAACTAAATAAAATTGAACTGAAAATGTTACTGACAATCTTATGATTTGTATTCTGTAGAGATTTAAAAATCAGTTATTAACAAAATTTAAAAAAAATCAAGAGAATTATATAAGAATCTTTGGTTACCCGGTATAATAAAAGTCACGATAGCCGAGTTTGGTGGTCGGAATTTCGAGTCGAGAGACCCAACTTCGATCTCCAGGTGGCAGTACCAATGAGTTTTTCAAAAACTTATGTACAAATTATATCGTTGGCTTGGAGATGAAGACGGCGATGGGCTCACCACCTGTCACGTTGTCCCGAAAATATCTTCGGTGGAAGGTGGGTCGAAAGGACTTTAAATTGTCTAGACTAGACCTCTGTCTACCCCTGTATTGGGAATTGCGTGAAGATATTTATATTTATTTATGACAAATTTACGTTGTAAAACCTCAATCTTTCATTAAACATTTTAAAAGCTTTATAATGGAAATCACTTCGTCAAGTCACGAAATTCAATAAGTGAAGTTGATAGTTGAAATATTTAACCAATAATAATAATAATATTAACTTGAAGTCCTTGCTGCTCCGCAGTATAATGTATAATGTTAAATGAATTTTCATACGTAGCTTCCCTTAAACTTAATCAATTTACGTGGGAAACGCTCAGAAGAAACAGCTTGTTCCGGCAAATATTCCTAAACCTAATCATCTCAATTAGGACTGGAGATATAAAATAAGCTCACTGTGACAAACAAAAAAATATTTAAAGTTGACATGAAACGCGGTATTAACCAAGAAGGTTATATAGAAATGCCAAGGGGACTTGTTTATTTTTTTATTTATTTACTATGCCTATGTAGAAGTAATGTCTAGGTCAAAATCTTATTTATAATCGTTGTTGAGAAGTGTGAGACATAGTTGATTTTCACGTATATATATATATATATATATATATATATATATATATATATATATATATATATATATATATATATATATATATATATATATATATATATATATATATATATATATATATATATATATATATATATATATATATATATATATATATATATATATATATATATATATATATATATATATATATATATATATATATATATATATATATATATATATATATATATATATATATATATATATATATATATATATATATATATATATATATATATATATATATATATATATATATATATATATATATATATATATATATATATATATATATATATATATATATATATATATATATATATATATATATATATATATATATATATATATATATATATATATATATATATATATATATATATATATATATATATATATATATATATATATATATATATATATATATATATATATATATATATATATATATATATATATATATATATATATATATATATATATATATATATATATATATATATATATATATATATATATATATATATATATATATATATATATATATATATATATATATATATATATATATATATATATATATATATATATATATATATATATATATATATATATATATATATATATATATATATATATATATATATATATATATATATATATATATATATATATATATATATATATATATATATATATATATATATATATATATATATATATATATATATATATATATATATATATATATATATATATATATATATATATATATATATATATATATATATATATATATATATATATATATATATATATATATATATATATATATATATATATATATATATATATATATATATATATATATATATATATATATATATATATATATATATATATATATATATATATATATATATATATATATATATATATATATATATATATATATATATATATATATATATATATATATATATATATATATATATATATATATATATATATATATATATATATATATATATATATATATATATATATATATATATATATATATATATATATATATATATATATATATATATATATATATATATATATATATATATATATATATATATATATATATATATATATATATATATATATATATATATATATATATATATATATATATATATATATATATATATATATATATATATATATATATATATATATATATATATATATATATATATATATATATATATATATATATATATATATATATATATATATATATATATATATATATATATATATATATATATATATATATATATATATATATATATATATATATATATATATATATATATATATATATATATATATATATATATATATATATATATATATATATATATATATATATATATATATATATATATATATATATATATATATATATATATATATATATATATATATATATATATATATATATATATATATATATATATATATATATATATATATATATATATATATATATATATATATATATATATATATATATATATATATATATATATATATATATATATATATATATATATATATATATATATATATATATATATATATATATATATATATATATATATATATATATATATATATATATATATATATATATATATATATATATATATATATATATATATATATATATATATATATATATATATATATATATATATATATATATATATATATATATATATATATATATATATATATATATATATATATATATATATATATATATATATATATATATATATATATATATATATATATATATATATATATATATATATATATATATATATATTAACATGAAAAAAAAAGATTAACGGGAAATTTTAAATTGTAAAATTTAAATTTTTACTTGTTAAAGTTTTGGAGCTATTATTTATTGCAGTCTCTGAGATATCTTTCTTTTTGTTATAAAAGACAAAGATAAGACTCAAGAAAAATTTTTCAAGGCTAAAATTCAGGAAAATCACTTTGTGTACATTGTCTCGGGTCTGAGTGTAGGTGGTACCTTCGTTGTTTCTGATTCCATAACACAAGTGGTTTGGCTACTCTGGATTAGAACAATGTATGTGATGTTGTCACTTTCAATGTATGCATTTATTATTATTATTTTAGGTATCACAATAAATGTATTTCTATTGTTGTAAATATTAACTACCTTAATGAAAACTAAATTGAATAAGCACGTCGTCCCACGTTGTCGTTGTCCACGTTGCCGTGTCACGTTGTCCCAAATAAGCTTCGGCGAAAATTTGTTCGGAAATGCCTCTTTTTCTACTAAACCTTTGTCCTATTAGGGTACTAGCATAAGGAAATTTTATTAAATAAAAAATCAATTACAAACTAGTGATCAGGTTTTTATCTTAAATATTAAAAGTGTCTTCGTCTGCAAAAGAAACTATATATTTCTTTTCTTTGCGTGTAGTTGCTGCCCCATTGATTAAATACATTATTGATAATTATCCGCTAGAATTACTCATGATTAGTTCAATTTATTCTCGGAGAAAGAAGAAGAAGTAGTAGCAATTTAAAGAAAAAGATAAAATTATAAATCAGAGTTGATTCACAACCCGTCCGAATCAGTTGATTATTAAAATTTCTCTTAGCCGCCTATTACGACACCTAAAGGAGGATTATATTATTATACTTATATCTTAACATTATTTGATAAGTTATACCGTTAAAATGTAGTAATATCGCCTTTCAGTAATAAAAGGTAGTAATTAAAATAACATTAATTATAAGAAACCGTGTCTCAAAAAACAATTTCAAAAACATTACAATTTGATTATGTATTCAAGATTTAGGCCGACATCCTAATAATATCGTCTCTTTGTCTAACAAAATTTCTGATCCCGACACTGAGTAATCGGTGAATTTCAGATAAATCGCTTGTCATAAACGTACCGCTACTTTTAAAGGCGGGATTTTTCAAATTATTTATTATTCTTAGTTTAGTTGTTCATCATCATCATAACGGCATGAAAAGTCCACTGCAAGATTTCTCCCATCCGAGATAATACATTTAGTTAACGAGGCCGTTATGTATTTAGTTAATACAACCTGCGCCCGCAGGCTATTAATCGCATTTTTTCTGGGATATAGTATCCATCTTTATAAACTTAACACTTGGGGATCGTACTTGGATCTCTTTGCCTTTTTTTTCGCACTGCTAGACGACAGCAGTCTATTGTTACTTCCTGCTTCCTGTAGTACTGTTACCTTCCTGCTTAACCTATAGTTAAACAGTTAACTCAAGTATGAAGGGAACTGGTATGTAATAACCTTATTAGTTTATTTCATACCAGTAACCTTAAGTAAGTAGCTTTTGCGCTTGTGTTATTAAATCGTAAACAACGAAGGCACCACAAACACCCAGACCCGAGAAAATGTAGAAGTGATTCTACATTTACACATCCGGCAATCGAACCAGGGATTTCAGAGATGGCGACACCTTGAAAACCAACATCTTGAAACTCGTACCTTTGAAGCTGCTGCCCGTCATCGTATTTCATTTTTCGAGATGGTTGTCCCGCCATCTGTCGCAGCCAGTTGAATTTCCAAGAATTTTCCATAGTCGTCTTACAAAACACCCACGGTTAGAAAGAGCCGCACCCTTTCTTCCGTATATTCTTACGCCATAACAACACAACAAATTGTCGGAAACGTATACGCACTAATACGTAATAATTTTGAATCAACCTTATTTTACAGCGCTACACCTGTTGCTTAGAAAAGTGATTTAATAGGCTTTCCCGCAGTTCGGGCTACCCGCCAGGTGGGCTGTCATCAATAACTTAAGAGATATTTACGATTTTTCCTGTTATCGTATTTCTTCGCCATGAATTTTACTACAAATACAAAATAACATGCTTTAAAAAATAAAAAATAAACTATAAATGTACTATGGTTGTATTATTTATTGCACAAAAAAAGTAGTATAGTTTTAATTTCCTCGATCGGGTTCTCGTATTTTCATGAAGCTGTGGCTTGTGAACGTAGTTTATACTACACGGTGAACCAAGAGAAACCTACATGGCCTAGTAGCCTTCTTTGCAGGAATGATTCATGTGGTAATGGTTGAAGGTATCCACTACTTCACAGCTGTTTTGGCTTGGTGTAAATTTTATCAACTTAATTTAAAATTCGATCGATAAAAGATTTTGTATCACCTCAAAGCAAATCTTATGTGCCTTTCGTTTTCGTTTGTTTTTCGGACAGGATGCACATTAGCATTTTCAATAAGCGCCAGTCCTCAGTCCCAAATTCATTTAGCTCCCCGTACTTCTGCTTAACCGTAACTAAGGGTACTAACACTTTTTCCATATGGACGGGATTTCGTTTGTTGAAAAAAAAAATAAAGGATGTAACTAATTGTTGTTGATTAACCAATGTTTACATGTATTTATATTTAAATATATAACTATTAAAACATAATGTACCGTTGGCTTGATAGACTCTAAGACGGTGATGTGCTCACGTCCTATCACGATATCCCAAATAAGCTTCAATGAAAGTTGAGTCTATAGAACTAGACCGCTGTTTACTCTAGAACTAGGATAATGCAAGAAGAAAAAAGGATGTAACAGAACTTATGATCCGATTGTACTTAGTCACGGCGTATGACAGAGCGTGATATAGTTTAATAGATGTTTGTATGGTTTTCCACAAAGTCATAGCGATCGTAGATTTTGTATCATAATATTCGCTTTTTTCTTAAGAATTCAAACCTTTACTGTTTTTACTTTTTTAATAACGTTTGCAGTAATTTTTATATAACGAACTGTTCCTGAGTATGAGTTGAAAAATTGACCAGAATGTTCTTGCTTTATAAGATTATAACAAACGAGCTGTGATAAAAATGCTATGAGCATAGTCGGCTGTTAAGGACTGCATACAAAATACGCTTGGAACAAAGCTCGTTACGTAGACTCGAGGAAGTGGAAAATTACAAAGTTGGGAAAAAGAGCTCTGGCCAATTTACTATTACGGCTGTGCAACTTAAGCTTCGTTTTCATTTGTTATTTTCTACGTATATCCCTAGTTATGTTAGTAATAATACAAAACAACATATATACTTATTCAATACTATTATAATTTCCAACAAAACCATCCAAAATACCGTATAAACCTCCGTGAAGAGCAATACGTGGGCCGAATTCTCCATGACTCTCCAACTGTCAACTGCGTCACATCCTAAAGATGAGATCAGTGCCTTGCTAGCCTTATACGCCGAACCAGTCATCTTCTTTATGTCTATGAGTGCCACGCAACGAAGAAGATCGTCCGCTAGAAGCGAGAACATATATTCGTATCTTCCTAGTTGACCAATAGAGATCGTCTATTAATTTCAAGGATACTGAATCTGCTATTGGTATCTAGTTCAATTATATAATAATTTTATATTATATAATAATAGTTTATATTTTTCAAGTACCTGTGTGATCAATCTTTGTTTGGTGAGAAAATAATAATAGTAAAGTGTTTATTTATATTTTTATGATTTAATTTTTTTTTGTTGACAACACGTTTGCCTGTTTGATAATGACCCTGCCTTTAAAGCTGAAAGGTTGGGGTTTGCAAAATTTTGAGTGATAAATGTGAATGTTTGTACTTGTGTCGTGAATAAATATTATTATTTTAATTTTATCCGCGCACAGTCCCTCACGGGGTAGCTAGACAGAAAAGATCGCCAAGTGTCACAATACTTACATTCCTCTTTCGCTTCTTTCAGATTCATCATTTTCTTCATATATGCACGTCTAGGTATCCTAGTAAACTTGCCCCTCCCCATGTGTCATGGAGGTTTTATTTAAATATTGATTTACGTAAGTATGTAGCTTAGCTTGGATAGTTAGATGGTGTTAGCCACGATCCACATTTAAACGATGTTAAGCCTATCAACGACTAAATCTCTGAGCTAACGGTACAATAATCTTACAAATTGATAAATATTCATATATATCAAAGTATTCGTAAAAGTAAGTATAAAAGTATAAGAGTTCAATCCCCATGTTCCTACCAATGGGCTTTTTTCATAACCCATGTACCCATGATTACGTACGATTCAACTTATGTACGATTTATATCGTAGCCTTGGACATAAAGACGGCGCCAGGCTCAACACCTATTACGTTGTCCCAAAAATTTCTTCGGGGAAAAATTTCAATACTGGGAAGACCTCTGATCTGATCCTCTTCTCCTGACCTCTCAGATATTTTTTATGTATCACATATAAATATCCATGAGACACAACAAGGCCAAATATTCATGTTCATCACACAAATATTTTCTCAAGCGAGATACGAACCCGCAACCGATATCTTCTAACCGGGTTACTACCACTACAAACAGATTCAGGGGTACTACCAACTCCGCTATCGGCTCGCAAAATAGTTAATAACATTACATTTTGTAATTTATTTAAAGCTTCTAACAAAAGATATAGTAATTCAAACATTAACAACGCAGATGGTACTAATTTATCATAAACTACACAGATGGTTTAATCAAAGAGGACTACTGATGTCGAGAAATGAGCTTTATCCCCAGACCGGGTCCGACGCTGTCTAATTTATTTAAACGTTCTAGGCTTGCTTACACTGGCTTATAAAGCACAGATTAAGTACATTCTCGTGCCGCTATTGCGTATTTCGTTTGCTTACATAAAACAGTGCCGATGTAACTCAATTTCAATTATTTAGTAGAAATAAAGGAAAATTGTGGAAATTGTTTATTTTATCTCGTTTTCTGAACATTTTGTTGGTTTACGTTACACATTGAATAATTAAATTTTGCTTTTTATACTAAAAAAAACTTTTGCGATGAGCGAGAGCTCCAGCTTCGATTAGGGTCAATGGTTGGAACTTTAAAACACCCTAACTAATATAATAAACGCGAAAGTGTGTTTGTTACGCTCTAACGCCTAAACCACAAAACCAACAAATTCTTTAAAAAATTCTTTCACCTGTAGTGAGCTTCATTATAATATTTACGGCTGTATTTTATATTAGAGATCCCGCGAAAATTTCTATAGTTTGACTTAAGTTAAGTCGTCACTTGACGTGCGCTGCCATTTTGTATATTTTAAAAAATTTCATACTTTTCACAACACGTCATTCTGTAGCGTCTCGGAAAACTTCGTACTACGTAGAATACTTTTATGCAATCATGTGGATACGATATGATGTTTAAGATTATCGGAAAAATTATGAACTGTACATAATTATGCGCTGGTGTAACTTACATATAGATTGCAATAAAAATAACGATTGCAATAGTTGTTTTTATAACTAGTTGTTTTATGTTATCTTTAATTTTAAGTAGCGTATAAAATTTTGTGTTAATTTTTCATATATAAGTTCTCGTTACATGGAAATGAAAAATAAATAAATTTTAATGAATAAAAAATATTTTTTACCAAAAAGGTACGTAATAAATCACAATATACGTAATCAGTTACGTACGATGGACGAAGTCTTTCGACTGAAGCCGAAATTTACCTTTACATATTTTTATCTTATAAAATATTTACTCAGCCGTTACAGGTAAATAGATTCAGGGGTAGGGAGCCTGATTCTCAACGAATCTGCCTTCTTATGTCTCGTTACACTCTATCTAGAATCCACTGCTGAACACATGCCACCCCTAAAAATTGCCACAAGAACTTTCGTCTCCTACCTGCATCCAACATCCAACTCCATCGTCCTACTCCTCCAACATCCCAACTTTGTCACTCCATCTCGTGGGAGGTCGTTCTGCACTACGTTTGCATAAACGAGGTTGCCACTAGAGAACCTTTTTCTCAACGGTTGTTCGAGCTATTTAGCAGGTCTAAATGAGGTTGTGGTCGTTTATAAGTGAAAATGCGTCGCAGGCGCAAGAATAAGGTCACCTATCTCTTTTTTAGATGTGGACAGGCGTGTCGCTGCCGGGAACAAAGTCAATGGTGCCCTGACTGCGTTAATCAAAAGGCAAGGCGTTGTGAAAAGTGCACGCCTTGCAATACATAACGCTGTGTTGGTACCGACTTTGTTATATGGCAGCGAAACCTGGGTATGCCAGAAGAAGCATAAATGCGATGATGCGAGATGCGATCTCTTCGTAAAATGTGCGGCCTTACCATGGCCGACCGAAAGCGAAACGATTCGCAATATGGCAGGTTTGAAAGATGACCTTGTCTCAAAAATGGATAAGGGCGTGCTTCGATGGTTTGGGCACGTTGAGCGAATGAGTGAAGACCGAATGGTGAAGAAAATATATAGCGCGAAAGTTAATATTAAAAGGTGTCGAGGTAGACCGAGACTAACTTTCGAAGACCATGTGAGCAAATTGCTCGAAGAGGGGAGGGTCAAGAGTACTCGGATACCTAGACGTGCATGTATGAAGAAGATGATGAATCTGAAAGAAAAGAAAAAGAAGTATGTAGGGATCGTGACACTTGGCGATCTGTTCTCTCTGGCTACCCCGTCAGGGATTGTGCGTGAAGATAAATAAATATAAATAAATAATCTCTTGTTTCAACCCATTTAAATAAAAAAGTAATCAAAAAAATTAAATTTTTTAGCTATGTTAATGTTATAAATTATTTAATTAAATTATGAGCTAAAATCTTAAAACATTGATTAAGACACCAAAAAATCGATGTCACTTTAAGTCATTTATACGAGTATATAGTATCGCAACACCTACTGCTATAAACGAAAAAGAGAATTTTAGACAAGAAATATAAACAAAGAAGCAATATTATTTCTATAATATTCGCAATATATCAAAAATATTTATTTAAATAATCAATAAAACAAAAAGATATAAATATTTTTATTTATTTTAGACCATATAAAATTTATAAAGTAATTAACAATAATTAATTTCTTATCGAAAATATCATAACGTTTGTCAACGATGAAGATAATGATGCCATTCTTGCATGAACGAGTCGAATACTTATCGTTAACAAAGAATATTCCGATAGTGTTATTTGTGGTGTAATTATTGCCTAATATCTTACTCCCATACACGGTCAGGGCCACGGGTGTGGTGCCGACATAGTTATATTCCGTGATTACCGTGCTTATAGGATTACACTGGATCTGTTAAAGAAATTAAACAAACTATATTAATTGATTAATAAATCAAAAGCCAAAAGAAAAATAAACATAATTTTATTTAATTTTTTAAAATTCCAATGTAATTAAAAAAATATTTACATCATTTTTAACTGTAAGTCATTATTTACAACTTAGGAAACGGAAATTTTTAACATATTTCCGCCAAAAATCTGTTCTACATTGATAAACACTAAATCTACAAAGGTAATTAAATTACTTTATACATTTTATTTATACTATATTACTACCAAAAACTACTTACTAACAAAAACAAATCTCATGATTTTTAAATAAACAAAAATAATATACGCACCTTAAATTGACAGTTACGCAGCAGCTGAAAAAAGAAATGGGAAATTCGAGACTTAGAATTGATTTAATCCATAACAAGATTTATTTAGTAATGTCAGATACACTTTATTGTGTAATATAGGCCTGAGAAACGACCACGCACTTTCTTTCTGTCGGTAATTAATTGATACGGTTTAAAAATTGGTGATTCCGACAAATGCCATGGCAACCATCTCAAGAATCGAAAAATACCAGACGAAAATAACTTATTCCTATAAGTTATTCCCCTTTGCTTTCAGACTTTTGGCTTCAATAAAGCAAATTATAATACAGAGTTATACATTTATACGTAGAACAGGCATTTGCGTACAAATTAACTTATTTTAGCAGATAATTTTATACTATATGCTTTTATTATTAACTGAGAATATATTCCATTAACTCTTTGCTCGGAAAAAAATCTTATAAGAATCAGCTGAGTCATAAATTTGGAATCAAAGTCATATTCTTATGCTGAACTTATAAATTATGCTGAACTTATAAATTATGCTGAACTTATAAATTATGCTGAACTTATAAATTATGCTGAACTTATAAATTATGCTGAACTTATAAATTATGCTGAACTTATAAATTATGCTGAACTTATAAATTATGCTGAACTTATAAATTATGCTGAACTTATAAATTATGCTGAACTTATAAATTATGCTGAACTTATAAATTATGCTGAACTTATAAATTATGCTGAACTTATAAATTATGCTGAACTTATAAATTATGCTGAACTTATAAATTATGCTGAACTTATAAATTATGCTGAACTTATAAATTATGCTGAACTTATAAATTATGCTGAACTTATAAATTATGCTGAACTTATAAATTATGCTGAACTTATAAATTATGCTGAACTTATAAATTATGCTGAACTTATAAATTATGCTGAACTTATAAATTATGCTGAACTTATAAATTATGCTGAACTTATAAATTATGCTGAACTTATAAATTATGCTGAACTTATAAATTATGCTGAACTTATAAATTATGCTGAACTTATAAATTATGCTGAACTTATAAATTATGCTGAACTTATAAATTATGCTGAACTTATAAATTATGCTGAACTTATAAATTATGCTGAACTTATAAATTATGCTGAACTTATAAATTATGCTGAACTTATAAATTATGCTGAACTTATAAATTATGCTGAACTTATAAATTATGCTGAACTTATAAATTATGCTGAACTTATAAATTATGCTGAACTTATAAATTATGCTGAACTTATAAATTATGCTGAACTTATAAATTATGCTGAACTTATAAATTATGCTGAACTTATAAATTATGCTGAACTTATAAATTATGCTGAACTTATAAATTATGCTGAACTTATAAATTATGCTGAACTTATAAATTATGCTGAACTTATAAATTATGCTGAACTTATAAATTATGCTGAACTTATAAATTATGCTGAACTTATAAATTATGCTGAACTTATAAATTATGCTGAACTTATAAATTATGCTGAACTTATAAATTATGCTGAACTTATAAATTATGCTGAACTTATAAATTATGCTGAACTTATAAATTATGCTGAACTTATAAATTATGCTGAACTTATAAATTATGCTGAACTTATAAATTATGCTGAACTTATAAATTATGCTGAACTTATAAATTATGCTGAACTTATAAATTATGCTGAACTTATAAATTATGCTGAACTTATAAATTATGCTGAACTTATAAATTATGCTGAACTTATAAATTATGCTGAACTTATAAATTATGCTGAACTTATAAATTATGCTGAACTTATAAATTATGCTGAACTTATAAATTATGCTGAACTTATAAATTATGCTGAACTTATAAATTATGCTGAACTTATAAATTATGCTGAACTTATAAATTATGCTGAACTTATAAATTATGCTGAACTTATAAATTATGCTGAACTTATAAATTATGCTGAACTTATAAATTATGCTGAACTTATAAATTATGCTGAACTTATAAATTATGCTGAACTTATAAATTATGCTGAACTTATAAATTATGCTGAACTTATAAATTATGCTGAACTTATAAATTATGCTGAACTTATAAATTATGCTGAACTTATAAATTATGCTGAACTTATAAATTATGCTGAACTTATAAATTATGCTGAACTTATAAATTATGCTGAACTTATAAATTATGCTGAACTTATAAATTATGCTGAACTTATAAATTATGCTGAACTTATAAATTATGCTGAACTTATAAATTATGCTGAACTTATAAATTATGCTGAACTTATAAATTATGCTGAACTTATAAATTATGCTGAACTTATAAATTATGCTGAACTTATAAATTATGCTGAACTTATAAATTATGCTGAACTTATAAATTATGCTGAACTTATAAATTATGCTGAACTTATAAATTATGCTGAACTTATAAATTATGCTGAACTTATAAATTATGCTGAACTTATAAATTATGCTGAACTTATAAATTATGCTGAACTTATAAATTATGCTGAACTTATAAATTATGCTGAACTTATAAATTATGCTGAACTTATAAATTATGCTGAACTTATAAATTATGCTGAACTTATAAATTATGCTGAACTTATAAATTATGCTGAACTTATAAATTATGCTGAACTTATAAATTATGCTGAACTTATAAATTATGCTGAACTTATAAATTATGCTGAACTTATAAATTATGCTGAACTTATAAATTATGCTGAACTTATAAATTATGCTGAACTTATAAATTATGCTGAACTTATAAATTATGCTGAACTTATAAATTATGCTGAACTTATAAATTATGCTGAACTTATAAATTATGCTGAACTTATAAATTATGCTGAACTTATAAATTATGCTGAACTTATAAATTATGCTGAACTTATAAATTATGCTGAACTTATAAATTATGCTGAACTTATAAATTATGCTGAACTTATAAATTATGCTGAACTTATAAATTATGCTGAACTTATAAATTATGCTGAACTTATAAATTATGCTGAACTTATAAATTATGCTGAACTTATAAATTATGCTGAACTTATAAATTATGCTGAACTTATAAATTATGCTGAACTTATAAATTATGCTGAACTTATAAATTATGACTATTCATCCTCTTGGGAGAGATCTTTGTTTTTGCCTTACATTGAACTATTATAGCTTCTTCAAAATATTACATTTCGTAGTTTTAAAATAAATTGCATTTTTGAGAGAATTCGTGTTCACCAAATTAATCACATACGGAAATGATGATAATAATGTATATATAAATTTTGTTTTATCTTTTCCCGCAAGCTCCCACACTGAGGTAGGCATAGGTATAGACAATGTTTTTCGACCCACCTTTCACCGAAGCTTATTTGGGACAACGTGACAGATGGTGAGCATGTATCTTAATATTTTCTATAATATATGCTTAGCAATTATGTATGTGTATAACAAATAAATAAAGTTTTTGCCGTGTATTTTAGCTATCGGATAGTAGAAGCTTTAACATTGGTATGATTGGTTTCATTGCACATATTCTACGATTACCTTTAATGTATCGCGTAACGATTACTCAACTTTTCTCTTTGTTTTTACCTTCGATGTCCTATCGAGTCCTAAAGAGACCTGTCGAGTAACATATATACAGGTTATCAGAGCGACGCCAGCACAGAGGTCCCGGATATGATTCCCGCATTGCTGACTGTAGTGAACTACTCTTTGTATATTTTCTCGAGTGTATGTGTTTGTTGTACCTTAATTGTTTCTAATTCCATAACACAAGTGCTTTAGCTATTTACTTTGGAATTGGTGCAATGTATGTAAAGTTATATATATTTATTAAAAAATCTTTCTTGTGACATTATCTAGCTTCAAATGTTCAGGTTTTGAAACCCGCTAGAGACAAACATTTCTATGATGAATATTTGTACTCATGTCATGGATATTTATCTACATAGGTATATGTATTATCACCATCCAATTATCCAAGACACAGGAAATCCTGCTGTAAATAACGTGTGTGGTGGTTCAATGTATTATTATTATACTAATTATTTAGAGTAAGTCAATCAAGCAAAGGATAAAGGGAAATATGCCATTTTATTATTTCTGTGCGTTTTTTATTAGCAAATGAGGTTTTTGTCTGGTTTTTATGACTTGTGTTATAGGAAATGTTCTTAATTATTAAGAAAGTATGAAAATGTACCTCCTACTTTCTTCCTGTGGATGTCGTTAGAGGCGTCTGAGAGAAATGTCATAAACACATGCAGTCCTCCCTAATCTATCAAATCATTATAGAAATAGTTCATATTGCTGTTTTATTTATTATATTACACATTTTAAATAATAATTGGCTATTATTATTTTTTTTTGCATTTCTTATTTTCTCATTCGTAAAAGCGTCATTCTCATACATCATTCATATACCTACTACTACGTCTTTGAATTAATAAATTAAACAACAACTCTAATAAGTCACGATAGCCGAGTTGTTGGGTGGTCGGAATTTCGAGTCGAGAGACCCGAGTTCGATCCCCAGGTGGCAGTACCAATGAGTTTTTCAAAAACTTATGTACGAATTTCATCGTTGGCTTGGACATAAAGGCGGCGACGGGCTCACCACCTGTCACGTTGTCCCGAAAATATCTTCGGTGGAAGGTGGGTCAAAGGGACTTAATTGTCTAGACTTGACCTCTGTCTACCCCTGTATTGGGAATTGCGTGAAGATATTTATATATTTATAAACAACAACAAAATAACCGGGGACAGCCTGTAGCATCTAAGGTCCAAGGTGTTTGATGCTATGTTCGCAATTCCGCTTGATACAGGCTAACATCCCGCAGTGGACTTTAGGTATGTTGATTATACATATTACTAATGAGTGAGTAATGAAAAAGATCTGTGAAAACTCGTGTGGTTCATAGATCAAAATTCGAATTAGGTTTTTAGTTATATCCCTAATAGGAAGGTCTGGTAGACCAATGAGTTTTTCGAAACTTGTATGAGTTTTATCTTCGTTGTTTCCGATTTCATAACACATAGGCTGTAGCTACTTATTATGGGACCAGAGCAATAAATATGATATGTCCCTATCTATGTTTGTATTTATTATTTATTACTGAGACGGCCACAAGCTCAACCCTTGTCCACACATTGTCAAGTGAAATGTAAGTCGAAAGGAATAAATTTTCTAAGCCTCTGACTAGACACAAAGGTTTGTCTAGATGATAGAAGATAGATTAAAATAAATGAGGATAAAAAAAATCGTAATTTATTTTATTAAGTGTCTCAACAATAATAAACTTCATTATCTAGAACTCTGCTTATCCCAGTATGGAAAATTGTATGAAGTTTAAAAGGTTTCTTAACAGTTTTCACTTACCGAAAATGTGCTGCATCGATGAAATTTTACACACATGCCCGCAACAATAATCAGTTTACTCTTGTTGGTGGATAAATTAGAGACATGCCTGACAATTGCCGTGAATTTGATCACCTCAATAGGGTAGGATAGGTTTCAAACAAGGAATTCTAAAAACACAGTGCAGGGGTAACAAATGACATCGCCACTAAATGTAGTACAGAAAATTAATTTTTATTAATCATATTATTAACTTACAAAAATTTTTTTATAAATAAATAATTATAAGAATGGTTTTGACATTTACGAAATTGTAGATGGTTTTGTCATAAGACAATACATATAAATGACGAAGGAATATGCCGTTAGTTGTTTGTGGAAAAAGATTCTAGATCTGATAACGCCGTAAGTTAGTTTTATCACATTCGTTCTAAAATCTACGGCTCATAAACTCAACTGATGTTTATCAAGTTCACAATATAGTTTTTGGTGGGTGTGATTAACACACCTCAACCTCTTCTTCTTTTACCTTTTGGTCTCCTGGTTTGCCCTTCGACCAGTCTGGCTTTTTCTGTTGAAAAAAGAAAGATAAATATTACTCAGATGCATTTAATAATACAAAGTAATTATCAATTTTATCGTTTCCGTCAATCAGGAGTTTGTAGTAAGATTTTTTATATTATTAAATTTATTATATTTATATGTTTAAATTCAACATTATACCATCCACCCTTTTCATTCTTAGGTCGCCTCGAACTAACAGTGGTATAATATACAGCAATATTACTAATAATAGTAATAGCTTGTATAAAAAGCAGTTAAATTTTAAATTTTGTATTTATAATATCAGAATCAGACATTATCTTAATTCGTACTATTGATGAATGTTGAACATGTTTTATTATTCGGTTGCAATCAATAGTCATCATCATAATATGTATAAATATGATTGCATAATTTTTGAAAAGGTTATTAAATATTTTTAAGTAAATAAACTGTAGTGTTTGTCAAAATATGTATAAATATATATATTGCATAAATGTTTTAATATAATTTCATTTTGCAATTTTACATATTTTTTTTATCTCAATAACCCATTTATTAAAAAGAATCTACATGTTAAATATTACAAATTTTTAAATGAAATCTTAAAAATTACATTCTTATACAATTCTTTTACCTCGCTGCCTGGTCAGATTACATTTGATGTTGTATGACGAACAAATTACAACAGTAAAACATAATTCCAAACGTCTAAATGTCTACAAGCAATGCACACTTTGAAGCATGTTTTGTACATGTGTGTGTGTGTGTGTGTGTGTGTGTGTGTGTGTGTATCTCTTCTCACGTAGCATAGCTAGGAGCTAATCTAAGAGCAGCGCTTAAATCAAAATTTGCCAACTTTTCGTTTAGCGAATCCTATAGATTAAATTATTGCAATAATTACTGTGTAAATAGGAGGTAATAATTTAGTTAATAGGAACTACAACTAAATAAAAGTTAACATATATGTATATTTACAAGAGTATGTAAGTATATGGATACTGCGACTCTTTAAAAACTTAAAGTTAGTTTAAACTCTGAACTTTTTTGAAGGTAGTTTTAGAAGGTAACTGACACGAAATTTCGAGAATATATACACTATATTCTGCTCCGAAAAGATACTATAGATAGAACTACTGTAGATATAACTATATGACGCTATAGATAGAACAGAGCGAAAATTTCACGAAAATACTCGGTCACTAAGTGGGTCTATTTCGGTACTCTAGTCTGTGCCAATAGTTTTCTATTATCAGAACAGAGCTAATTACCATTCTATGAATGGAACGAAGCCAAACTGTGCTCTAAGATAATTTGGAACATGCCAGTGTAAACAACTATTTGAAAACGTGGCTAACGTGTTCTTCGGTGAATCCCTTATTTACCTTGCCTCCACCGCTAGCCTGCGAAATATTTCACGAAAATATGTAACAAGGCTAAAGATAGATCTGATAATATTAAAAATTAAAAATTATGACGAAATATCATAAAATGTCTGTTGAGTCAACTTTTTAATTTTGGAGTTGTGGCTAGGCTTTTTTTCTGTTTATTTTTTTGGATATGCCTATGAACTCTTACAAAAAATTATAATTGAGAGTGAGTATAAAAGAATTTTTAGATTGAGAGAACGAATCGTTGATGCATAACCATTTCAACTATGCATAAAGCATAACTGCAAGTACATAGGCTGGTTTTAGAAAAAAAAATATAATTAAATCTCATTCTACGCAAATAAATTCTTCCTTTGCCTATGAAATATATATTGAATTAGAAATCAATAAATGAGGGGATAGCTTATAACCTAATGTGGTATATTGTTAGTCACATTCTGCATGAAATGCACCAGTATAATTCATTTTTCTTATATTCAAAGCCCAAAAATTCAATAGGTTGTGCGAAGCTCATCGGGGAAAGAATACAAAATTAAAAATCAACTCGATCATCAAATTCAACCAAAATTTATGCCTCGGGATGGGAGTGTGTTATAAATTTAATGTACATACTGGAATGCAATATATATAATGTAGGTAAAGAAGCGACATTCATTGTCTTCAAGAAGCTTGTTCTCACCTCGTTTAACAACTTGTTGGGTATTAAGGAAACTTTAAAGAATTATTAAATAAAAATTATAAATAAATTTATTAATGTACGGATATTTTATAAGTAAGAAACATCACAAAGTCGAAGGATGGTGACGAAAACATTTTTTTAAGTTTGGTTACTTCTTTCCGATTGCCCAATCAGCCTTCTCTGCTTTCTTAGCCTGTTAAAATATGAGTAAAGAATGGTTGTATTTCTTTTTCATTCACATAGTGAATAATTGGCAAAGCCATGATATTAGTAACTAATTATTTTTTTCTATTACGCACCAAACATTTTCATGTTGACTTTATTTAATATATATTGTTTATATGTTTATAGATTATAGACTCTCTGTTACATTACTTCAATAATGTAACAGATGTGTGAAATAATCATTGTATTAAATAACACATTAACATAATAACACTTAATACGATTGTTATTTTTAACAATTACTAACTTTAAACAGCTTTTCAGATTTTCTTATATTTTGCTTGGTCACTAAAATTACTTATATCATTTTAAATATATATTTAGATATTAAATGCAAATATTAATGTAGATATATCTAGAAAAATTAACGCATTTACCTCTTTGTCTTCTTCTTCGAGGGTGAATTCCTTCTTTTTCACAACCTTCAACTGGTTACGGAAGTTGAATTCGGCAGCCTTCTTTTGGAGCTTGGCGAATTTGTTTTCGTACTTAGACACCTTCTTGAGTGTGGGTTTGACGCTATTAAAAGCATTTGCATGTTCTTGTTACACCATAATTCAATTATCATAATACAAATACAAACTGAAGATAGCCGTGTAGTTGGGTGGTAGGAATTCGAGTTGAAATACCCGAGATCGATCCCCAGGTGGCAGACTCGTTTCTTTGGGCATGGATTGTGGTGAGCCCATTGCCGTCTTAATAGACAGCGACGGGCTCACCACCTGTTACGTTGTCCCATAAATATCTTTGGAGGAAAGTGGATCGAAACGACTTAATCATCTAATCCCCTGTCTACCCCTTTATATGGAATCGCGTGAAAATAGAAAGTACTTAAAAAAACTGTCGATCAAGTATGGTAAAAAGAAAAAATTGGCTATCGCGTGTTACCTATATTGTGGTACAATTATAAGTAAAGGGTGTTCAAAACATTTCAAAATAGTTTTTGTTTATGTATTTATAGATAATTTTGTGTTAATCGGTCATGATATTTATTTTCAGTATTCTTTGACATTAGGTCATAAGAAAACTACTAAATTAGTTGAAGGAGACCATTGCTCAGCCGTATTATAACATACAGAATAGTTAGTATACAAGTTACTAAAAATTGGGTATTAAGGAAACTTTAAACAATTATTAAATAAAAATTATAAATAAATTTATTAATGTACGGATATTTTATAAGTAAGAAACATCACAAAGTCGAAGGATGGTGACGAAAACATTTTTTTAAGTTTGGTTACTTCTTTCCGATTGCCCAATCAGCCTTCTCTGCTTTCTTAGCCTGTTAAAATATGAGTAAAGAATGGTTGTATTTCTTTTTCATTCACATAGTGAATAATTGGCAAAGCCATGATATTAGTAACTAATTATTTTTTTCTATTACGCACCAAACATTTTCATGTTGACTTTATTTAATATATATTGTTTATATGTTTATAGATTATAGACTCTCTGTTACATTACTTCAATAATGTAACAGATGTGTGAAATAATCATTGTATTAAATAACACATTAACATAATAACACTTAATACGATTGTTATTTTTAACAATTACTAACTTTAAACAGCTTTTCAGATTTTCTTATATTTTGCTTGGTCACTAAAATTACTTATATCATTTTAAATATATATTTAGATATTAAATGCAAATATTAATGTAGATATATCTAGAAAAATTAACGCATTTACCTCTTTGTCTTCTTCTTCGAGGGTGAATTCCTTCTTTTTCACAACCTTCAACTGGTTACGGAAGTTGAATTCGGCAGCCTTCTTTTGGAGCTTGGCGAATTTGTTTTCGTACTTAGACACCTTCTTGAGTGTGGGTTTGACGCTATTAAAAGCATTTGCATGTTCTTGTTACACCATAATTCAATTATCATAATACAAATACAAACTGAAGATAGCCGTGTAGTTGGGTGGTAGGAATTCGAGTTGAAATACCCGAGATCGATCCCCAGGTGGCAGACTCGTTTCTTTGGGCATGGATTGTGGTGAGCCCATTGCCGTCTTAATAGACAGCGACGGGCTCACCACCTGTTACGTTGTCCCATAAATATCTTTGGAGGAAAGTGGATCGAAACGACTTAATCATCTAATCCCCTGTCTACCCCTTTATATGGAATCGCGTGAAAATAGAAAGTACTTAAAAAAACTGTCGATCAAGTATGGTAAAAAAAAGAAAAAAATTGGCTATCGCGTGTTACCTATATTGTGGTACAATTATAAGTAAAGGGTGTTCAAAACATTTCAAAATAGTTTTTTGTTTATGTATTTATAGATAATTTTGTGTTAATCGGTCATGATATTTATTTTCAGTATTCTTTGACATTAGGTCATAAGAAAACTACTAAATTAGTTGAAGGTGACCATTGCTCAGCCGTATTATAACATACAGAATAGTTAGTATACAAGTTACTAAAAAATTGGGTATTAAGGACTTAAAATCTAATAATAAAATAAATAGAAATATAAATAAATATAATAAAAATATATGAATAATGATAATAAAAATACTCACAATTTGCCTCGGAGGTCATTGACTTGAGAGTTCAGGTCAGCGATCTGGTAATATAAATTAGACAGTATTAGCAAATAATCTTTTTTATATTTAAATTCATTAATTTTTTTTATTTAGATTTAACATAGAATATAATAAAAATAATACTTTCTGTCATCAAATATAATTATGAAGAATAATTTGATTTTTTATAAGAAATGAATTAGCAATGTTGTTGAAAATAACTTAGGAAAGAAGATCTAAAGCATTTACGAAATATAAACAAAAATCAAATATATGGCAATAATTAGACAAAAAGAAAAGACATGCAATACACCAATGCTACAACAAGAAAAATAAGCGTAATTTTTTTTTAAAAAAAAGCACATAGTAGTCACCTCTATGTAAAATGTTATGAAAGTAAGAGATCATTAAATAGTGATTAATTAATCAAAAGAATGAAAAGAGAAAGTATTGAATTGAGCGTAGATTAGGCAGTGTTATTTGCGAGCTGCAAAATATTGTACACTTTTAACTGATGGCTGAAATACATGTATACATACACAACGTAGATCCCACGTCCTACATTAATGTTATAAACATATGTTGTGCCTTGTCCCCATGTAATTAAACTTTAAAATTCTCTAATCACTACTTATATGATATTGTATTTCATTTATTCGTGCAGGCTATCTACTTATATCTTTTTCGGTAGCTGGTCCCCAGCAGCACCTGTACATTCGTGAATACGCAAAATTACACTAAGTGCAAAAAAAAATACATGTGCATCATAAAAACGAGCGCCAACAATATTTTACTTCTTAGATGCTAAATGGCTATGACATTTTAGCAAGTAACATATTATAATGCATTTGTGTGACTAAAATTATCATGAGATACTTCACGTATTTATTTAATGTAGAATTTATTAAATTTTAAAACACTGTTTATGAATGTAGGTTTAAATTATTCAATAATTTCCAGCTATCGAAGTAGTAATATATTGTGCGCAATATCGATGTGCAAAGTCCCGCACGAACGAATATTCTTCTTTACACAAAATGGCTTCACGTCTTCACTCCACTCTGATAAGTATTCTGTCGCAAAGGTGTGTAATAGGTGCAAAATCGATCAAATAAGGAATTAAATTATGTGGGTGAAACTGTGTATTTGGGTTTTTTATGAGCATTATGTGTATACCGCTCTGTGTCCGAATTGGTGAAATGTATATGAGCGCACCAGCGCCACCACCTCGGACGCGTTAGAAAAGGGAACGGGCAACATCGACCAGAGCATGGCACTTCTTTTTCTATACACACGGTGTCCACAACTACGGGTAGAAAAAAAAAGGTACTGGGATCAATCTTAATCACCGATCACGCTAGCAGATCGCATGATAAACAGCGGATCATTCAAAGTCTGAGATTTGGAACAAGAAGTTTCACGTTTACAGTGCACTTGCGTGTGCCAATTGAGGAACTAATCTACCGTTCCAATTGCTTCTCAACGGTACTAATTTTACAATAAAAAGAGAAAACTCAGTAACACACAAAGCGTGACACGGCCAAACGCAGCGAAGGTCGGTATATGATTAAGTACTTTGTTTATCTCCACACTCGGATATTAAAGTGCCATACTATTTCAGGAATATCAATGGGGTTGAATCTATGTTTGTTAGAATCAAATCATGCGTCAAGTTTATTAGGTTAGTGGAAAGTATTGATATTATCTGGTCATTTAATTTATCCATTGTCATAGAGAAACCTTAATACCACTAAAATGTACTATTACGCCATGAATAATGAAAATGGGATATGTGAATAAATGATGAAATGATAGTTACGCGAGCATGCAGCGATGACCGTAGCGCGGCGCTTCATTGTTGAATGCAGTGTTACTGTTACCCTGATGATAGTTACTATAGTTAGAGTAGTTAATTGTGTAAGTTCCATGTTGAATGATGCACTGCCCGCGTCCCCGCAGGCGTCTCAGCCAGTTGAGATCGATTTTGCACCGCATTCCTCACCGTGCCTGGCCAATCCGCGCGCGATTATGATTAATTCCTACACGCACACATCTAGTCTACAACTAACCGCGCTTTAAACCGTTATTTACAATTCAGCAAACAACTGAAAACTTGTAAAGCATGATCAATATATCAACACGAACTGTCACACGCGCACGTTTGTTACAGTATCGATGATCATGATATTCACAATGTTCATAAATTATCGGTCAATACCTCATAATCTCTTTTCCTGACTTCATGTTCCAAATCCCACTTCTGGCCCTCACACACATACATGCGGTCATAATACTCCTGTATTATTCTCTTGAGCATTTCTATAGAAAAAGGAAATACATATTATTGAGCCGGCGAAATGAGCATGGGCATTTGTGTGAGTGGTCTAACGTCTGTGTGCATGTGTGCGGTGAGCCGTATAACTATCATGTCATGTCGTAACAACTAACTCGTTATTAAAATAATTTCACGTCATTTGCATTCCCAATCCTAATATGCAGTTTACCTCCATTTTCTTAATTTCACTAGCTCGTTCTAGTTCATATTTATCTCCCTCAAGCTCGTATATTCTTTGCCAGTACATTTGACATATCGTCTGCAGTTCCGCTAAAGAAAAACAATATGAATTTTAGGGACAGTATTACATGGGTGTAATGTTTGCCGCTTCGAAGCTCTGTGGGTAGTGACATACGAGACGGGATACTTGGAACTGTAGGATATAAGCGAAAGCGAAGCTACAAGACAATATCTAAATGGGACTTATTATAATATAATGGTTTTATCTACAGTATTGTTTTAGCTCCGGTTTTGGAATAACGGGACGTTGTGTTATCTAGATTTAAAAACCAGTATTTATTAATTATATAAAGATGTTATCCACATTAGTCAAAGCTAAAATTTATTTCCAATTCCGAAATGCGAATGAGTCGGCTGCGAAAACAAAATAGTGTTCTAGTCACATAATCGGCATGAACTACGTTTACGAAGAGCGTATTATATGAAATGCTTAGCTCTCAAACCAGATCAGACCTCGAGCTCTCTGCGCGCCACTTCCATCTCGTGATCGTACTTCTCCTCTTCAAGCTTCGCGATACGTTGATGGTAACCGGTTATGATACTCGTGAGAGCAGCTACAACATCAACGAAAAGTTACTAACATTTTGCTTCGCTCACATCCCTGTGTGTCCAGACTGACCGTTAGGTAACCCATACCCAAAGCCAATAATGGCACAGCACTCATAGTAAGCATGTATCATACGATTAACATAAGAATATCTGATATTTTAGAAGGAAGTGGGTAAGTATTCGCGCGATAGATCAAACACGTCACAAAGAGCTTAGAAGAAATGATAGACAAATTAGAAGATACAAAAGATTGCGTCCTGGAAAAGTGATTCCAGTGACAGCACACAATACACTGCACTGTCCGTTGTTAAACAGACGCAAAAGAGACAACACGGCACTTTGGCATATCACAGAGTTAAATGAAAGTAAGATTTTGTAAGTTTGTGAGTTCATCAAAAGAGAGCGGCTTGGTAGCAGCTCTATTGGCTACCTCCATATCTTTCCGTTTAACGATGTATTCCAGATCAAATTTTTCATCTTCAAGTTTGGCGATGCGGTTGTGGTATTCTTTGCAAACCCTCGAAATAGTATCTATAATATGATATAAATAATTATTAAATGAATCAATAGTTATTGCCCTTTTGTTTAGTGTCATGATCTTCGATCAGTTGTATGAGAGTTTAATATGCACACCTGTAACTTAAGATTTGGCAAATATCTTGTTTCAAACGGATTGGAATTGTACATCAAAATTCTATAAACTATTGATATTGAAACATTTACCTTCGTTTGCATCGTCAATGTTCTTGGGTCTACCGCACCTTTCCTCGATGATACGCCTCCTCTCAGCCGCTTTGCGCTCCTGTTCCTTCTTCAACTCTTCAGCGGCTTTTTTACGCAGCAAAAGCTGTTACAAAAATTTATAAAATTTAATACTTTATTTATTACACGATAGCCGAATGGTTGGGTGGTCGGAATTTGGAGTCAAGAGACCCGAGTTCGATCCTCAAGTGGCCATACCAATGGGTTTTTCTAAAACTTATGTACCTTTATGTATCTTTAGCTTGGACATGAAGGCGGCGATGGGCTCACCACCTATCACGTTGTCCCGAAAATATCTTTGGTGGAAGGTGGGTCGCAGGGACATAATTGTCTAAACTGGACCTCTGCCTACCCCTGTATTGGGAATTGCGTGAAGATATTTTTATTTTGTATTTTTTTAATACTTTAGCGGAATTTTTGAGAAATATTTTATTTATAATAACGCAAAGTCCAAATGGAAATTACAAACAACGATAATTAATTATTATGTTTTCATCAATTTTGCTAAAGTTGCAAAATAAAGTAAAGCTTTGAATAATAGAAATGAATGTTGAAATGTGCAAACACTTGAAAGATTCAAATTGTGAAATTACTCAGAAAATAAATTATTATTATAATCATCGCCCATTTTCATTAAAAAGCTACATTTACATTTATTTTTTTATTTACGAGTGTGTATATAAACATAAGATCTCTGTAATTGTAGAAACAGCTAAGTACTCATTTACTTAACTGCACCTTAGGTTATTGTCACAAGAAATCAATATTTTTCATATTGATTTTAATATTACAGTTATTTGTTGTAGTAAATTTGATAGGGACTGTATAATAATTTTTATACTATATAATAATTTTAATAACCATTATTTTTCCCGAGAATGAGTTTAAGATTGTGGAATTAAATAATAAAAAATATCTTCACGCCATTCCCAATATAGTGGTAGACAGAGGTATTAAATAATATTATACTAAATTGTGATTAATATACATAATAAAACTAACCCCAGAATTTTCTACACTAACATTAGTATTTATTATTCTCTAATGCGTTTGTATGTTATGTTTAGTAAACTGAAAAACACTCACCCTAAGTTTCTTCTTTCTTTCAGGTGTCATGAAACCCTTCTTGGCCTTCTTTGCCTTGGAGGCCTCCTCCATGCGCTTGCGCACCTCAGCACGCTTGCGGTCGATCTCGGCCTGTTTGGCCTTCTTCGCCTAAAGACATTCAACTTAAAGCTAGTCATAAATATATTATAAATACCTATCCACATTATCAAAAAAAACTTTACATACGTTCTACATTTACGCATTAAAAAAATTGTAAAGTACTAATATTATTAAATTAAAACTATAAATATTATTGATAACAGAGTTGAAAATTTCTAAGGTACATATTACAAATTTACGTTAAATTTTTATACATGTGATATATACAGTTATAAAAATACAAAATTCAAAAAACTTTTCAAATTAAAACTATTGAAGATTCCGTCGACTCTTTTACCTCCTCGAGACGCTTTTTCTGAAAAAGAAATAAAATAAGCATTAGAATGCTATCGACTATCTATTTAGAAATAATTATAATTTATTTTATCACACCGCGATTGAAAGTTTCAAGTCACATTTCAGAGACACCAAAAATACCACATTAGCCATTGATAAACGAGTAGTCAAATGAATGTGTAATTAGTACAAATTGATTTGTACTGATATGTTTTTAAATGTAAAAATTATTAAGACCTATTTAAGAAGTTTTTATGTTTAACATTTATATTTAACATGTTTTGGTACGTATTTTGGGATCGAACTCGGGTCTCTTCACTCGAATTTCAATCACCCAACCACTTGGCAAACTTTCAATCCTGGTGTGAGAAAAAAATTGTATACTGACCACGGGAGATAAGTATGATATTTTGCGAATATCATACATACCTCCCACGGTGAGTAACATAATGCTTGGTATTATTGTTATCATATTTGAGTAACATTTTAACAATAGCAAATATTAAACACAATAGAATGATGTGAATATAGAGTGAATTTTGTGCATAGTGTCATGTATAAAGTTTGTAGTACCTAATACGTATTATAAATTTATTAAGAAGTAACAAATAATTAGATTATAGTGCTTTGTGAGTTTCGTGCCTTTGTGAGTTAAAGTGCTTCTGAAATTATACAGATTTGCTCATAATTTAATAATATTTCTTTAAATAATATTCATATTTACATATGAAAATTTATAAAATTAAATGCCGCATGTTTGATGACAGCAATGTAAATAAATAATCTGGTTATAATTAAAAGCAAAATCCATATAATCCATCGATAATTAGTGCGTGTGTTGATTTTTGTTATGTTTATTTTAGGTCATTATTACACTGTTGCAAATAAAATTATTATATTTGATGCAGACATTGTGAAAGGTTTTAATAATTAATATATCCCATCATTATGACAACACATTATTATTAACGACATTTATTTGAAAAACGATTCACTTACATCATAAGTACATTATAAGTTTATATTATATGTAATAACACTCTGACTGTAACATAAATTCAATTCCATTAATGTGAAATATTTTGTATTTTTTGTCCCCCTCAAAGAGCGTTTCCTTTGATTTTAATCAGTTTATAACTTATTAATATTTTTCGTCTCATGTACACATTTAATATTTACTAATAATATATGGCATACCGCCTTAAGGTACGTGCCAGTGTAATACTCGTATATCTATTGCAGAGACTTAATACTTCATTAACTATGTAATAAGCATTTTCAATAATTGTATATTGTGTACCTTGTAGAAGAATATACGTCCAATTTGTACGTGTAATTTGAATGAATATTTTGTAAGTAAGTTAGTAAATTTAGTTATTTACCTTTGTCTCGAGAAGACATTTTAATACTGTTGAAGGAGTCACAGAATCGATTGCAAATACAAGCAAATTCGAAAAATCGATGCAGACGATGAAGTGCGACGTACAATGAAACAAAAAAAAAGACAAAAAATCTATTAGATAAATAGAAATAACAAATTGTTAAATGTCATTGTAATTGAGTGACATAAAAAGGTCACAATAGCCGAGTTGCTGGATAATCGGACTTCGAGTCATGACACCAGAGTTCGATACCCGGTTTTTTTTTTTTTTTTTCAAAACTTATGCGGCAGGCTTAGCACCTGTCATGTTGTCCCTAAATTGTCTTTGGTGAAAGGTGGATCGAAAGGACTTAGTCTAGACCTGTCGGGTAGACAGTAACGACAAGGGCGTGGAAATATTTCATAAATATTTTTACTTAGCAGAACTGTCTCCATTCGAATTTAATTTTCAGATTAATATCCTTAGACTCGATTAAAAAGGATAAATGTCTTATAAGACATCAGACTTACAGTCTCATAAAACTATGTTTTTATTTGAATTTTTTAAATAAGAATTTAGTTAAGCGCATTATGAAAGCAAGCAATTTAAAAGATTATGTTCCTACAACTGTTCATTTGTATCAAAATTATTTAAAAACTAAAAGACCATGACCTCTTAATGCAAATCAATTCTGATTCTATTCCTGATCTGAATTAAAATGATTCTTTATTTCAAACGCTAGTTGTTACCGTCAAAACTTAATCCAAAACATTCCAAAGTAATCCGCGACATAGAAAAGGAGACAATAAAATTGAACAGAGTCGTCTGTTTCTGACATTGAGATTCAGAGTCATTTTTACATGAAGCCCTGTTACGAATTCTTATTTTTTTAATCTTGACGCATTTCTCATACATGACTCGAATACAAACATTTATATTCACCACACAAATGTTTTATCCTAGCAGGATTCGAACCCACCTTTAGCTTCAAAGGCAAAGTCAAACAACTAATCCGTCGTGGCGTCTTTAATGTAATTCTTGATTGTTTAACGAAGTAATCCATTGTGCTCAAGGGCTATAATGGAATAACATACTAACGTAATAACGACCTCCTGCCCTTCACATTATCGCAAAAGCTTAAAGTCAGATGAAGATTAGTGAGTGCATTTGTATCATTTTTTATCTATATATTAGATGTATAGGCTGACTCGGCTCAGATATTAGTCTGAGGCACTTTCTATCATCCACCTAAGGATAATACAGATATAACAGAGTGTTTAAGACATATGAAGTGTTATTATATATCACGTCATTAAATTGTACAAAATTAGAATATTTGTACATTGCGAATGTTCGGATATTTTGTCTATCATCCACGTATAAAACAATTACTTGTATATTCAAATATTGAGTATTTGTGTTAAATGTTGCGAAATACTCATGAATAACTAAATATTTGTTGAAATCATGTATCGCTTCTTAATACCGGAGTATTATTTGTAAATTAAGTTAAGAAAATATTGATATTGTTTCACATAATCATTCAGCCATTAACATCTTATTATCGCCTTACCTCACTTCATCATCCGCCATTTTGTTTGTGTTGGTTTTGGTGTCCTGAAACAAGGTATCATTATCATCAACTAATAATGTTAAGTGATTTTGATGTTTCAACGAAATTTTCAGAATGTTAGTACTTTCCCATTTATGGCAAATTATCAGAAGTATTTTAAACAACATATATTTTAAGAAAATATAGTAAGATACATTAAGGCCAACGTTGCAAAAAGAATATTGCTTTAGATGATAAATTCACTAAACATAACAGTTAATCAGTCGCCTAAATAGTACATTTTATTTCATATAAAAAAATAAAACAACCTAGTATTTAGACAGTCACGTTTCGATTATTTTTATTTCAAGTTCAAGGTAATAGAACGAATACCATCTCATAAACGCACCATAACATTGTAGAAAATTTGCAATAATTTAAGAAATATTTTAAAAATGTCTTCATTGCCTTTAATTTCGATTTTTTTTAAATATGAAATAATAGAGCAGCTTTTGTAGATTTGCAATATGTATATAACAAAAAAAGGTATTTTGAATTATTAACAATATTTCGAGTACATTTAAAAATGCGTATTGATACCGTGGATGTCATTAAAGATTCCTTAAACATTCCTTCATGTCATTATAATAATTCTCCTATTTTAAGACTCTTAAAAATATATGTGGTTATTCAAGATTCGGCAGGTTTTATAACATTTAAATTTTTTTTTATCATTTATTACCTAATCAATGAAGTATATAACCCAAAAGTTACTAATCGTTTCGGATGTTTTCGGAGATCTTCGCGAGAAGTCGAAAGTGCGCGCGCGACTGAAATAGTTTGGCTCGTGTAACGCGTATCCTAATTTGGTGCCATGAACGAACTGCTTCGGTTACACGATTTTCAGCTATGACGCAAGACACATGCAACGCGAATGTAATACACGTATTACAATCTTTTACTTTAAGTTTTCGTGAACTTCTATGCTCCTAAGTACTTATGTATTTATTTTACATATTATTATACAAAATGTATTTATTTTAAAATGGAGCGAGAATTTATTTACATGAAAACGTTAATTGAGAAATAATACTATATTTTATATTA
Organism: Sericinus montela; assembly: GCA_029286605.1. Lineage (NCBI taxonomy): Eukaryota > Metazoa > Arthropoda > Insecta > Lepidoptera > Papilionidae > Sericinus > Sericinus montela. The sequence goes on from JAGSMR010000001.1 coordinate 5,840,565, forward strand.
TTATGTATTACTAAGTTATTGTAGTGTAATATTTAAAACATAATTTTATCAGTTATAATAAATCTGACGTGACAAAAAACAAAAACAAGAATTTATATAAGTATTTCGTTTTTGATATGGTTTATCACAATGGTATGTATGAAAAAATCACGTATTCTAAATTTTCACACACGTGGCTGCAAGAAGAACTCGGTATTCCGTTGCACCAAGAAAAAAACGTGCACCACTTCACTGAACAGTTAATCACTTAAGTCTTTTGATTCCCTGGCTTTTTAGTTAGTAGTAATATAGATATTTCACCACTCACCTACGGCAAGAAAAAGAGGATGGCCCTACAAGATGGTTCAGCCAACACGAGCCACAGCTGCTGACTGGCGATGGGCGGGCGGCAAGGTGCGGCGGGCAACGCGTGGGCGTCTTTGTCCCCGCACTTCCCCCGCCCTCCTCTGACCAGCGTCCATGCATTCCCCGTCCCCTCATTCTGAACTCTCCTGCTTTCCGCACAGACATTTTTAGAGCAGTGTCGCTTTGACACCGACACCGAAATAACACAAGATCCAAGCTCCAGTTTTGCGCTCGGAAGCATCGTAAAATATGATGCGCCCGCGCCTCCCATGCGTACACTATATATATATGTATGCTTCGGAACGATAATCATTTTCATGATGAATATAACGTAATAATACGCTGTTTAATGTTTAATAATAAATTAATATTTTATAGTTAAATTTCATTACTTTGATTAATAATTATTATTAATATTTACAATAAAAAATGTATACTTGCGATAGTTGTCTCTTGGTGAAATTAAATATTATTAAAATTCATTATGAAACAATTATAATTAAAACAAAATTATTTACATTAACTTCTAGCTGCTACAATGGTTGTTGTTACAGTTAAGGTCTCGTATTACCGCCATTTACACCAGCACGCAGAGACGAGTATAACATATCTATTTTTATTTTACTATTTACAGGAATTCCGTTATTGATTTGTATATATTTTTAGTCCCACTTTTAATCGGATCTTATTTTGGGACAACGTGTATTAGGTATGAGTTGTATCGTATATTGTATCGTAAAACGTCGCGAAAAATACTTATTGGTACGAGCCCTCCTTCTGTGAATTGAATTCGGCTTCTCTGATTTGAAACGTTTAAAATTATCAAATATATACTATACTATATACACTTTCAAATTTTCATTAATTTTTTGATTATTCTCTTGTTCTTAGATAATGAACTTAGAATCATTTCCCCTGACATTGAAAATTCCTGATTATTGAAAGGGCCACAAGTGAATAAAGGTTAAGTAGCTCTTTTTATATGTTTGCCACTATGGGCCTCCATGTAGAAACAGTCACAAATCTCTACAGAGAGATTCTCAGTATGTTGTTATCGCTTCATATCAAATCGGAGAATCTCAAGAAAGGTAATTTTACGACAACCTAACATAATTTTAAAGTGGCTGAAAATCATCGAAGAAAACTTGAAATATAATTAGAAAAATTCTAGGTCTCAAAATGGAAACTATTAAACGTCCAATTGCTCTGTTATCGTCCTGCACCTATGCTATGTATCGGACGGTACCTCCTAACAGGAGTGCAGTGGCTTCTGTCATCAACTCTACCTTCTTATACTAGGTCTCCTAGCCACAAAGAACTAAATTATATCACAAAGAGGTGACACAGGTGATGGAGTTAACATATAATATAAGGTAAAAGGAAATACTATAACGTAACAAATATTAAAGAAAAAAATTCAACCGAATGGACAATCTCCTCCTTTTTTGAAGTCGGTTAAAGAATAAAACTATTATTGCTTTTGGCCAGATCTCATCGAGTTAACTAAAGAGATCCTTACCGATACAATTTTGCAAATCGATTCTCACGTATCGTATTCGACAACCCAAATCGATTCGGTTAAGGCTTACGTATAACAAAGAGAATCCTGCATGCGATTAGAAACGAAAACCAACAACACCCTGATTGCTACGCCCCCGGGGAGCGTTTCAGCTCATTTCGCTATTATCTATGCGAAGCACGTACTGCAGAAACGTAACGCTCGCTTTAAGTGTGAGATAGGGAAAATTGCGCAAATCTCATATGCATTAACACATCAGAAATTCAGCTTAAATAAACGTATTCCTCTGCCGCTACTACTATCTCGGTATTGCCAGGTTTTATTTGCAAATGGTGACAATGTCTGCTTCTTTATATAGTTCGTAGTTTATACGGTTATGCCTTTTCACTGTGGCCAGGTAATATCTCGATTATTTCATACACGTAATAAAATTCTCTGACTGTGAGTATGATGTTTGACCATACCATAGTATTTTTTTTTGGTTCTGATTAAGTACTTGTCACATAAAAAATAACGAAATTGAAAGTCAGGTTTTCTTGTACATTTTGCTTAACTATTTTAATTATTAGCCGTGGTGTAAGAAAATAAAAATATTTATTTTTTCCTCTTTTTTGGCATATTTTACTATTACATTTTTATTTTTACCTTTAAAATAGCAATGGTTTCGGACACTAATCGATATATCTACAAAAAATATCAAAATTATTGAATAACTTAAATTGATCAGCCCACTGCAACCCAGTGGACAATGTTCAACATAAGTTAGTGAACACAAAATTGCCCCTTGCGGAATTCGAACCGCCAACTGAGCAAAGCTGGAAGGCAGGGTCACTAGCAACTACGCTATCGGGTCCTTGTATTAATGTAATTTTTTTTAAATTATTATGTCTCATAGTTTCCTCATTATTATGTCTATTTTGTGACGTTCGAGCTCGTGCAAAGTTTCACACTCAAACTTTCTATATACTGTAAGTGATATGTGTGTGGGGATCGAGCATTTATTTACTGTAATTTATTTAAAACGAGTATTCACTTGGCTAAAGCTTGAACATACTAAAGTGACAAATAATCCACTCTATACAAACTACTGTACTTCACGTAGTAATATTATAAATGTAAATGTTAGTCTGTTAGTAACAGAGTCCATTACGGCTTCACGACTAAACACGACTAAACATGCGACATTCGACTCCCATTAAATTTTTTTGTAGTTAACTTTTATCCTGAAAGGTGATACTATATCCAATCAATAAATTTTATAAAGGGGAAATCATTTTTATGTTATGCTATCAAGCCTAAACGGCTAAACCGATTTTAAATTTTTTGCACCATGATAATTGGCTACATTTTCAGCAAGTAACATTGACTGTTTTTTGTTGTTGTGTAATTCAGTTTTATTAAAGTTTCCTAAGAAAATAAAGTTTCATGGTACCATAATTTACCTATAAAAGTCAATAATTGACGTGCGCTGCCGTTTTGTTGTTCGTTGGAATTTTTTTTTGCTTTGAAGATCATGATTAGGTTACTATGATAATCAACTACGTATAAATGTGGAAAATTAGGGCGAACGATGTAACAGTAAAGAACTAAAGCTCGCTACTCAATCAAGTATAGCATCATAGAAGAAACAGAAATATCACAGCATATAGAAACATCAGAGTTTCTATTTGTATGAGAAATTCGAGAGTTTCTTTCTTCCGATAATGATTATGGCCATTACAGTTTTTTACTAGTCACAAATAATACAACATCATACTACAACTCATAATACAACATCAACATCAATAACATCAACAATTTAAGCCAAAACACGTGACAAACGTTCAAATTTTAAATGTAACTAAAGATCCTTGATAAGAAATGTGTTGTCTGTGTGCAGTCTGCGCACGATTTTAAACTGAATGTATTTTTGTTTCACTGTTTGGCTTACGGCCGCCTGTTTATAACGATGTATAAATTCTATACAGTGATGTCATGGTGTCCGAAACGAGAGATTTTCGTAATTGAATATCAATTATTTCTCAATTATTTTTATATTATCTTTTTATTTCTATCTTCACGCATTATCCCAATGTTTAGGTAGACTCTATTTTTATTTATGTACCAATTATCTTTTATTTTTATATATGTCGTTGGCTTGTACATAAAGACGGCAACGTGCTCACAATCTGTCACGTTGTCCCGAAAAAGGTCATCCGTGGAAGTTGGGTCGAAGGGGCTTCTTCACTAGATATCTGTCTACCCCTGTATTGGGAATTGCGTGAAGATATTTATTTATTTTTTATTTATATACGCTGCGTATTATGACGCCATATTTCTCATCCAGCGAATCTTGGTCACCCAGGCACTTTTCATATCGCACCTCAAATTCAGTTGCCCATCAACGGTCTGCTATATTTTAATAATTTAATTTTTTTGAGATGGATATCTCGCCCTGTCGGAAGCCATCGAAGTTTTTAAATCTTCTTACTAAGTCGTGAGAACAGCACTACGGAAAGAGATGGGACGGTAAGTTCTAAAGCCAATACACATGAAATAATCCTGGCATAAATCTTATCGAATCGAATTCTAC